>CM053792.1:725916142-726198642 GCA_028749045.1 Cupressus sempervirens
AACCTCTATTGTTATGTTATTTTAAAATCTGGTAAGATAGTAAATAGACATGTTAGGAATTTGTTTCCAATTCTAAAATAGAGTAATTAAGCAGTTAGAAGTTTTGTGAAGAAAATTATGGATTGCTCTGGATTAAGTCAGCAGTGCAAGTCAGTCACTACCTATGGAATCACTGTGGTCTCATCGAATGATCCTTATAGCAAAAAGCCTTGTACATGCCTTGGTCAACATTTGAATGAAAAACTAAATGATGCAAATTGCCAATACAACAATTTTGTAGATCACACTTGTTTTTTATTAGATACCTGAGTAGGTGGAAGCGCAATTCACCATCCTGATTTAGAGTAATAGGAGGGTTAACTAGTCCATCTAATTTAGATTATCTCTAAGTTAACCAATTCTCTTCTTATAGAAATAATGTCAAGGTTCATTTAACATACCTTCTTGATTTATGCATGAGTAAGTTAACTCCTTAACATACATTTTGATTTTATATTTTAGAATTGAACTAAATGTTTCGCTCAAACTCTTTTCTTGAATTGCTTTTATAAATTTATGAATATTTAATTCAAAAATTGTTTTTTTAGAAATTTATTTCAATTTAATAAATTTTTAATTACTTTTTTTCAATTTTTAACTGGAAAATGCATTCAATTCAATTATTGTTTTAAAAAAAATTCCTAGAACATTGAAAAACCTAATTAATTTACAATGATTTAATTGCCCATTAAGGTCTGTATTTAGGAATTAACTATTTTTTTAAATTATTGTAAGTTATTGATTTTATCTAATTTGATACTAAGATCAAAGTAAGGATAGAAATTGATGAGCCTTTTAATTAGGACTTTTGATGATATTAGGTCAATGATCAAGACTTGGGGCATCTATTTTAAAAGACCAATTTTAGGTGGTTACATTAGTCCCTCTTTGAATTGATATGCAAGAAAAACATCTATTCAAAGAAATTTCTATGTATACGTAAAGAAAAACTTGATATTGATCAGAGGAAGCTATTATGAAAAGATCATGAGAGATAAAAATCAACTTCGAGCATTATTGGATGAAGAATGATTTATAAACAGAGATAGCTAAATTTGAACATGATTAAACAAAGGTCAACTTAGCAAAAGAACTGATTATAAACTTAATTGTGTTAAATTTGATTAATACAAAGAATTGACTCTAAACCTAATTCAACAAAGATCAACTAATATGATAGATAAATAGACTTTAAACTTGATTGAATAGAGGCCAATTAATAAGGTGAATTAACTTCAAACTTGAATGAAGATAAATTAAGACAAAAATAAACTAACTCTAAACTTGATTCAATAAAGATCAATTCATATAGAGATATTAACCAATTTTAAGATCGAATGTATAGAGGTCGATTGAGATACAAATTGACTGTGGACTTGACTAAATGAAATTGAATTGAAACTAACTTTGAACTTGATTGAAGAAAGACCAATTAATATTTAGAATAATTGACTCTAAACTTGATTGAATGAAGGTTAATTTAAGATAAGGAACTGACCTTGAACTTTATAGAATAAAGGTCAATTAATCAAAAGAATTGCTTGTGACCTTGATTGAACAAAATTTGATTTATGAATTAAATTAACTTTGAACTTCATTGAAAAAATATCAATTTGAGATAAAGATCAGAACATTTAGTTTGATAGGGGTTATGATGAAATTTAAGTGTGCCTCTAAGTCATAAAATTGCCCATATAAATGATGACATTTTTGTCTTGAGCATACGTTGATAGTTATGATAGATTGATGATGTGTTTAACTTGCTCCCTCAGGAGAAAATCAAAAGATGATACATAGATTGATATTTTGATGTAGCCTGATAAATGAATAAGATTGAAAAATGTTGGGAAATAATATAGTGTTGATTAGATTTGATTTCTAGAAGATTAAGAGCATTTTTTTGCATCTCTTTGAGATCCTATTAATAAAGTTTGACCTTGGTTTATTGAAGTTGAATATTTGTGGTGATGTTTGATAATTGATGAAAACTAGTTTTAATTAAATATGTCTAGGTTGATTTTGTTTCATTGTAATTCTTGCACAAGAAGTAGATTGCATTGGTCCCGCAAAATTTAAATTTTGATTTTGAGCTATTTAATAATATTAGGTTTTTATTTAGATCATGAAAATGATTTTAGGGCTAAAAAATTAGGTAAGGGGTGATCACTATGAAATTTGATACCAAATTACCATGACAAGTCCATCATAATTTTGGCTTCACAACCTATCACCGTCGCAATTTTGATGGTAAGCCATCAGAATTGTAATGACGATAGGTTGTAATGCCAAATTTTTGATGGACCTACCATGTTAATTTGGTATCAAATATAGTAGTGGAATAGATTAAAAAATGTATTTAGTCGAGTTCACAACATGAAAGTATGGTTAGAAGGTCGATAAATCAAGATCAACAAGAGAATCATTTCAAGAGTAACTAGTTATCCTACATTGGATCAACCTAAGAGGATAAGGAGTGGCACATGAAATAAAATTGAAAACCTAACCAAGGCAAAGTGGAATGGTTGGGGTGTCAATAGACAACATTGATGATCCACTAATTGGATTCGTTGCTCATGTGATCACACACAAGTTTTATCAATGTATTAGATTGAAAAGCATGCCATGTGTTGTAGTTGATTTGGGATATAAAATTGTGAAGAAATATCATGCATACAATCTTGCCATGTTGCAGTTACAACAACTTATAGAGAACCTGGAGGTAATAAGAAAAGATAAGAACACATCATGTAAGTTTGATTCCCTATTAGTTTGTATATTTTTCTATGTATATTAACTATTTTTCTACTATTGGAATGATAGCATGGACAAAATTAGGATTTCTATAGATCAACTAAATGACCTAATAAATAGGTTGGGAGATAACATTGAAGCAATCTTGGACAACTATTTTGAAGATTTCAAAACTAAAATGAATAACATAATGAGGATTCCAAAATTAGTTGTAGATAAATATTATGGTGAAATATGTTTCATTATGGGCACATATTTATCGTATAGCATGGTTGAGGCCTATGCCCTCTAAGGTAAATGTTGATAACTTATAGACAATAGTCATTGTAGTATCGGTAGAAGACATTGATGCTAGTGCCAAGCATTTTGGCACATATGAAATAGTTGTTCCCAAGCTAACTATTGAAGCTAGGACACCTAAGGTAGGTAAGCAAAGAGAAAGAAAAGTCATTGAGGCAAGTAAAATAGAACAAGTAGAAGGGTCAGGTCAACCCTCAAAGACTGAGGAAGGCAAAATCAAAGAGCTCCTAGTTGTAAAGCAAAAGACCAAAAAACAAAGGAAGGTTGCAATAATTACACCTAAGGTAAAGGAAGAACTTCAAAAGGAAATGCAAGAAATGGTAACTCCATCAAGGACAAAGGGCAATGTTATCATTACAAGAAGGAGGTTAGTACAACCTACTGCCAAACTATTACTAGGAATCCCATCAAAGAAGAGAAAGCATGTAGATGAGAAAGTAAAACCAAAGAGTAAGTTGATAGTTGCACAAGTGGAGGAAGAAGTAGAAAGGATAGAGTATGATGAAATTAGAAAACTATAAGTTGTAAACAAACTCCCTCCAATGATAGTGGATCAGATATGTGAAAAATTGATAGAAATATAAAGTATTTTGGCTCTTAAAGAATCACATTATGATTCTTTAAGCAATGAAGATAAAGATAAACTTCAAGAATATCTAATTGATATGTTAATCAAGTTTAGGTGTACACCCATGGAATTAGGAGTTGGAATTCCTATAGGATTGTATAAGAGAATGGATACCAAATGGAAATGGGCATTGATCATGGAGAAGCAAATAAGAAAAATAGTATTGGCACATGTCATGCCAGATTTGGGAAAGACACATATATGTCTATACCCATTAAAGATTATGTTAACAAGGTTATGCTGAGGTACAAGGCATACAAAGTTTTAAAGAATAAAGTTCCTAAAGTTGAGGAAGCTAGTATTAAATTTTGGAAAGAAGTATTTGGAGTACTTACTCAAACTATAGAGGCAAGGGAAGGTCAAGATGCTACAAAACTTGAAGATGAAGATGAGAAGGAAGTAGTCAGGCTAGCAGAAGAAATTTAAGAACTTATCTATGAAATTAAATTTAAGGATACTATCACAATTGAAGATGATACTAATATCCCTCCATGTAAACCAAATGTACTCACTAAAGAGTAAATCCAAGGATTGATGAAGGACTCAAGAAAATTATGTACAAAACCAATTTTGTTATAGATAATTGAATATCCAAAGCTTGAAGTTAAGAAAACTAATTATGCTATAGTGACACCATTTATAGAGGCTACAAGTGTTGAGAAACTTGGTAAGGCATTGATTGTATATTCATCACCAATGACTTGTATGAAATTTTCAGAAGTAAACTCTGAGAAAGTTTCAAGCACAAAGTCGATAGATGAAGAAATTACGTAGAAAGAGAAAGAGGCTACTTAAGCTCTTATTCAAATTCTGAGTGGAAAGGTTCAAGAACCTACACCTGTGGCACTTATACAAGAGGTGATATCTACACCTATGGAGCAATCAACGGAGAGATCAAGTGAAAAAGGGAAGCAATTATAGCTATCACTACCAAGTGATACACCCTCAAGATCTCAAACTCAGACTCATGTAGAACAAGATGACAATGAGTTAGTCAACCTTATTAATGTAATTACATTACCTATGTATATGATTTGAATAATCTTACCTTAGACAAAATGCATGAACTCCAAATCTTGGTGATTCGAAAGGCCAAACAAGAATAGCTAAGGGAGAATAGAAGAGAAGATAGGTATTGCATACTGTTAGAAACATTTTTATAGATGCTTTTGGTATTATAGATGTAAATCAGCAGCATACAATTGTGGATCAACTAAAATATGTAAAACAATTAATCTAATGGGAGGTAATTATAAAGAGGCTAGGAAAGAAATAGAAGAGGCAATGGTAAAGTACATGTCCTTAGTGCCTAAGGAGAGTGTGCAAACTAAAGATGATAGTCTAGTGTATGTGGAAGTCCATACACCTTGTAGGGAAGAGGAAGAAGCAGAGGAAACATAATAATTTTTATCACCACCTTATATTATTTCGGGTACTAAATCCATGCAAGTGTATAGTACGCACATAATTGTGGACACAAAGGAGAACCCATTTGATGCGTATGGAGTAAATATTGTTGGAAATATCTGTAATGTCACTAATTATTCTAGTATCGATGATGAGGAAGAAGAGAAAAGGAAAAAAAGAAGAACAAGAAAATAGGGAACATGAAGCAAAAAGAAAAGAAAAGAAAAGAAGAAGAGAGAATAAGAGGTAAAAAAGAGAAAAGAAGAAGAGGAAAAGAGGAAGAAAGTAGAAGAAGAAAGGAAGAAGAAAGAAGAAGATGCAAAGAAAGAGATTGAAGAGATGAAGAGAGCAGAGGAATAGAAGGTAAAGGCTACTGTAGTTTCATTAGTGTTAGTAGTTGGAACATTAGTAGCATCACCTATTCTGTCTGATAATGAATATGAGAAAGAATTAATGGGCACCTTGAGCAAGTTATTCGAGAACAATAAAATTGTTAAGTCTTTGGAGAAGACTCTTGCTAAAGTCTTGGAGCATATGCAAAAGATAGTTTCCTCAACTATAGCAAATCCAAACTTGCAAACCAAGGCAAAAGAGGTGGTGAAGATCTTTGATTGGGAATTCATGACTTTGGCTGATGTAGCAGCATCACAAGTGTAGACAAATCATGAAGTAGCCTTATTTATCATAGTGTGTACCAATGTGCACAATGATTTGAAGGAACTTGATGGAAACATCAAGGAATTGAGGAAATGTATCATTGAAGATAAGAAGTTGTATGGACAATCTGCAATGTCTTACAATTACCTATCAAATTTTGATGCAAAGATCAAAGGCCATATGAGTGAGCTTTAGACACTCACTACAAGATTGTAGCTACCTTAGATCAGAATTAAAGATTCTAAGAATGACATTGAAAAGATCCAAAATGTTGTCAGAAGCATTGAATATGACAAGAAGAAGGTAATAAGAAAATTATTTTTTATCAGAGAATATTTGGCACCTAAAGTCGTAATTTTGCAAAGGCAATTGGAGGAATGACTTTCAGTAAAGAATTCCTATGGAAATTTTGCCTATACTGACCTGAGCGTAGCTGAAGTGGCATCTTATATAGTTTGTGCACTACTTAGTATATCATATAAAGTTAAAGGAAAGAAAAAAAAAAAAAGAATTTGGCATACTAAAAATTCATTTTGTAGATTGCATATCCAGAATGATGAGCTGATCAACAGCAAGCAACAAGTTTTTGTAATCTAGTTTTGGCACCTTTGCCATTGACATCAAAGGGAGAGTATTATGTAGAGGAAAATTTGTATAGATGTAAATGTATATGTATGTGGGAGCTTATGTATGTATCAATGTAAAGAAGTGATAAGGAATGTAATGATCCATCAAGACATGAATAAAATTGTTATGTTTTGAAGGCAATTTTTGTATAGTTACTTTTATTTGTTTTCTTATGTATGACATCTTTTTGGGACTTAGACAATTTTCCCAAAAGTTTCCATCAATGCCAAAGGGGAAGATTTTTGGAAATATGGTTAGTTAGATGTCTTGATGGTTGTCATTTATGGAAACATACATTCAGTATTTCAGTTATGCATTTAGAGATAGAAAATTATCTAAGTGTTAGATAGTTTGCAACAGCACAAAGTACAAATCTTAAGAGTACGAATGATGCATAGTGAGTTATGTTATGCATAGTTGAGGAAAGGTTTATGATTTCATCATGATAATGTGTACCAGTGTGAAAGGTTGTATGAACAGTATGGCACAAGTTATAGTAAGATTAACAGTGCAAGCATTTAATAGTGCAGAATAGAGCATGGCAGCAAACAAAGTTGTACAGCTTTAGCAATTATTTTGGTTACAAAATAATTACTAAGTTATGTTGAGTTGACTATGTGGATATTATTCCATAGGTTATTTTATATTATGTTAATCGTGTAAAGATCGAAGGCTGACAATGTAGAGTTTTATGATTGTGCAAGGTATAAGTATAGATCTTATCTTGCACAAATAATGTGGAAGTTGTGTGATTAGATGTGACATGTGAACTATTGTGAGAAATATATATGAGCCTTATGGGATTCAAAATCTGATGTAAGATTAGAGAATGTGTGAGTTACAGTAGTAAAGAAAGTATTGTATGTATACCTGTCTTGTGAAGGAATTGAATTGTAAAATTGCATGTTAGGCCAGTGGACTCTTCTTGCATACATTTTAATTGTTCTACCAAATCCTAACAAGGTTGTAGAAACTCCTAACAGATTTGAGGCTTCTAACAAGGCATAATCCTCTAACAAGGACTCAAGACACTATATGTACTTCATAGACTCCTAACAGGGTCAATATCCTTAATAGGATCCTATTGTTTAGTGAATCATCTAGTGAATATCATCCCCATCAGGGTTTTCCCTTGGCTAGGGTTTCCCTAGTTAATAAATAATGGTGTTATGAGTTCTATTTGTGCATGGTTATATTTATAGTTCAACATTGTTGATTTACTTTCATATGCAAGCTATAGAGTAATTAACAATATTTAGTTGTGGGAAAAAGTTTGTAATATACTGATTCACCCCGCCCACCCACCCCACCCCGCCCTCTCTCACTATTATATATTTCTAACAAAAGAAAGATCATTCCTATGACCTAGCCAAGCTACAACTTCAAAACTATCAAAAAACCTAGAAGCTATTAGAAAGGCAAAGAGTTCTTCATGTAATTTTAGTTCACACATTATCAGTATATTCTTTTATGTGTAAAACATGTTTCCTACATTTGGAAAGGTAGTATGGAAGTCCAATCAATCTGTTACCCAATAGATAGCTGACTTCATTGAGCAATTAGGAGAAATTTTGATTCAGAAATGACTAGTTATTTTTAATATTTCAAGAAATCAATGAAGCAGAGGTCAAGAATTCCTATATCTCTAGTGGAGCAACATTATAATGATGTTTGTTTACTAGAAGATGTTGACTATACCTATGTTTGGGCAGCTATTCCAATGGTTAGATGGTTAGCACCATTATCAAATGAGATAAATTTTGATGAGGCATCAGCTACCATCATTGTATTGTTGGCAGAAGAGATTGACAAGGATGCTACATCATTTGGGAATTAAAATGAAACCAAATCAAGGATAACTATAAACTTGCAAACTACCACCATCATCAAAAAGTAGAAAAAATGGTGAAGAAATTGAAAGAAAATTTTGGTGAAGGAGATTAAGAAGATGAAGAAGATGAAGGTCTAGGACATTTACAACTTACACAAGGACAAGGACAAGATCAAGCTTTAGAGGATGAAAAGGAAGCTAAGTAAGAACCAAAGAAAACTAAAAAGAAGAGGAAGGAACAAAAAATGAAAGTAGAAAAACCAAAGAAAGTGCCAAAGAATGAAAAATAGACGCCAGTTGTACCTTTTCAAGGTCAAGCATAAGGGTTTCTAGTGTACAAGCTATGGAAGCTCAATCAAAAAAAGGTAAGAAAAATGATGTTACACCAGATCTAAGTGTGCCTACTAAGAGATTGAAAAGGAGTTCAAAATTTTGAGAGGAATTAGATGATGAAAGGAAAGAATCAAATGATATCAGTCAATTCAAAGTGGCAATCCACAATTTTTCATCTGATATTGAAAACCTATGTGATAACATAAAAAATAATGTAGATTTGTTAGGTTTTTAGCATACTGATTTTGATAAGTTAGACAATGGAGATAAGCATAATATTTAAGAAGTTATTTATGATATGACGGGTACTAATTTTAAGACAACTCCATTGGAGATTACTAACTCTATTCCCAAAATCTTATATGAAGGAGTTGAGAAGAAATGAAAGTTTAGTATGGAGATATAAAAAAAAATCAGGGAGGCTACTTTAGCTCAAGTTATCCCTATATTTGATAAGAAAATGATTGAAAAGGCTATAGAGAAATACAAAGTGAGATTTTCTTCTAAATACAAAGCCTTTCATATTTTGAGAAGTAGAGTTGAAGAGGTGGTAACCCAGAGAAAATTACTTTGGAAAATAATCTATGAGTTGAGCAAAAAATTAGTTGTGGAGGAGAAAGGAAAATGAGTAAAGGATGAAACAGTTGAGGAAGATGCACAAGATGCATAGAATGTGAATGAGCCAAGCACCAGTCCTATACATGGAGAGAAAGAGAGTCAAGAGGACTCAGTAACTATTGAGGATGTACTTGATAACTCTACATAGAATTTAAATCCATTGAGTGAGGAAGATTTAAAGATACTACCATGGGAATCCATCAATACTACTATTCCATGCACAAATCCTATATTGTTAAGGATTTATGAATCTCAAAATTTTGAGATTGCATCTAGTGAGAAAAAAAAGAAAGACATGTCTCTTATGCTCTCACATGTTGCAAAAGTTAAGGAGAAGGAATCACATGAAGAAACAATAGATTGAAGTGTAACCTTGGAACACTTAATCAGGTACCATTTTCAATTCTTATTATTTTCATTTAGATGAAGGAGAAAAAGGAATATACCCTAGCTACATTACTATCAAGTCTACAAAGCTCAGGGTTGCAAGCACTTTTCGTAATTAACAAAGAGGGTATTGAAGATTAGATGAAGGTTGAACAAATGAAATAGGATAAGATGACTGATGAGAGAGAGGAACATGTAGCCATAAAGATACTAGTTACTTTACCAATCACTACACCTCTTGCTAGCCGCCAAACTCTTCAAATGTTGAGTACTCAAGATACACCACTACATATATCTAGGTCAAGTACAAGTACACCTAAGAGTGATGAAACTACATCATTTGTGGATGTGAGTTTAGATGAAGTGATTTTTCTAACCCAATTTGATCCAACAATAATCACACTTAAAGAAATGGTTGTTCTTCAAGAGGCTCTATAAAGGAAATTAAGGAAAGAAATCTTGAGAAGGGAGCATAAGTAAAAAAAGTTTCTACATGATATTAGAGAGATATTTTTTTAGATGCTTTTGATATTTCAGCTTCATTTTCCAATAAGCCAATCTTAGAGAAACTTGTACATATAGTTGATAAGATAAACAATGAAGATATAGAGACAAATGTAAAGTTATTGGAATGGTCTGAAAGGAAATTTCATACTAAGGCTATGGTCAAGATATCTAGTGGCATTGCACTAAGACAAGTTGATTTATCATCTAAGATGGAGAGTCTAAAGAAAGTTTTGGAAAAAAGTTTCTCTCTATATAGAAAACTATGTGATGTTGATATCTTTACTAAAGAAACTCAATAGTCAATTGACCAGCTGCGATGAGATCTACAATTAATATGTACTATATTGAGGTAATCTCCTGGCACTAGTCAAGTCCATTTTTAGAGATTATTGTTGACACAAAGTAGGCTTGCCAAGTTACAAGAAAAGGATGAAAATATAAGATAAACTTTGATAAGCATTAAGTCCATGTTGACCCCACACATAGAAGTTTTGCAAAAGAAACCAACCCTTCTAGAAACATTATTGAAGAAAGATTCTCATCTTTCTACACGAGAAGGTCTAGCAGATATGGAAACAAATCTAGAAATACACATTCAAATTTTAGATGCAGCTAGAGATAATTTGTATTCCTATTTGGGAATCATAGTGGAACTACATAAGCCACTTTTGGACAAATACACTATAAGTGTACCACCCAAATGACATAAGTGTCAAAAAGGGGGATTTTGAAGATTTTTAAAATGTTGAAGAATATTGTCAAGGAAAATATATACTCAGAAGGAGTTACAAAAATGAAATGAAGTATTTACTCAGGGGGAGTAATAAGGTATGGGTGACAACACTTTTTTGCAAATTTTGAGATTTTGAAATTTTCCATAGAAGCTGAATGGAGATGATATATTGTCTGACTTATGCATAAAATAAGATTGTATATGCCATGACAAATTATTTTTGCCACTCATGTCAAAGGGAGAGATTGTTAATCTCATGATGGTTTTAATAAAGTAGTGAGAAAACACTTAGTCATTATCTAGCAAAGAAGAGTACAAGGCGAGTGCATAGTGTATGCCAAGCATAAGCCTCTAGAAAATACATGTCAAGTGATATGAGAGTTAGTGCCAAGCACTAGTATGTGTCATGCATCTAGTGTGTGTCGAGTCACACAATTGCTAAACAAATAGGAGACAAGAAAACAATGTGTGTCGAGTGATTTAGGTGCCGAGAAATAGTAAGTATTGAGCCATTTCAAAGCCATGTATTAGTATAAAGAGCATAGTTAAGGCTGAGCATCAAAATTTATTGATGTCATGATGTGGAGTTACCAGTATTTAACATAGATGTTTGTTATGGCACAAAATTCTATGTAAACCATTTTTGGCTAACATGAACATGATTTTTTTATATTAATAAATAAGGATGCAGTCATATTGCATATCCCTATGCCAATACATGCAGCCAATTAGATAAAGGGAAGAGTTAGGCGATAGTAAGGATTAACCACAGATATTGATTATGACGTAGCCCATCTCCATAATGCTTACATAAAGAGGTAAACCCTAAGGGGGAGTATGAACGCGAACGAGGATGCAAAGAGAAGCATTACATGTGCAAGGAGAGGAATGCTAAGAGAATAGAGAGCATTTCATGGTGGAAATGATGGCCAAGTTATGGAACTATAATACAGAATTAGTTTGTAAAGAATAGAAAAAAGATGTGAAAGGATACAGAAGATAGATTTGATAAGGAGGATGAAGAGAGAACTAATAAAGAGGAGCTCTGACATCATGTAGCAAGGTGTTAACCAAAGGATTGGGTGTTGAATCATTTTAACATGTGATAAAAAGTAGATCTCTTAATAGAGTAGTCCCAATAGACTTTTGTAAATCTCCTTGAAGAGTTCTTACTTAGTTGTGAGTTTAGATCATTTAATCAAGGGGAGACCTAACAGTCATGTAAGCCTTTAACAGGGCAGACCTTTCATAGTGTAGATCATAGTCTATGATCAAAAATTTGTAGTCATAATTGGCCACACTTTATAACTACAGTAGTAAAGATTTGTGGGTTTTATCCCCACCTCAGTTTTGCCTTCTCATTAGAGGGTTTTTGGGTAACCAAAATGTTATGTGTTATGTGTTGATTTATTTTATGTTTTGGATGTGATGCATGGTTACTTATTTCAGTTTACATGTTAAGTTATGAGATGGATGAATGGAGAAATGTTTTAGAGGTAATCCACCCCACACCCCACACCCCCCCCCCTCAAACATTGGCTATATAATATCTTTGAAACTTATTTCTTTGTTTAACAATTACATCATGCAATAAAGAGAGATCCATTTGTTAATTTAAATTACTTCATTAGTTAACCTCTTTCCTATGGATCCATACCTTAATATTGTAGAATTAGTGCTTGTTGTACAATATAATCAACTTTTCAATTTCTTTAAGTCACCTTCAATTCACTTTCTAAACTTTTCAACAAGTTCTTCTAGGATCCAAATACTTGAATGGTTGTTGATTATATTGATTTCAATCCTTATATCTACCTCAAGTCTGATTTGTATCAATTTTTCTTGTACACACAATTTAAAATCGTAATTCTATATTGAGTAGAATAACTTTCCTTCTCATGCTCATATATGATCTTAGTTATTTATGTACCCTTATATGTAGCTTCTAGACATTATTTCTATCCTTCATCGAGGTGCACAAAACTTTATGTCACCCTTAAATTTTAAGTGTACAATCCCTTATTTTTTATTAGATAAACAAGTTTTACAGGGACCCTGAAACCTAAGAGTTAAAATAATAACAAGGCTAATAATAAGCGTGACAAGCCCAGCCAAAAGAGTTCAAGTTCAAAAGCTGATAATAAGCCCAAGGCCCAGCCTAGAAACAAAGAACAAAGAAAAGACCAGGAACAGAAACTACATAGTAACGACAAAGGCAAAAGCCCTGACAAAAAGCCAAAAAATAGATTGAAACAAAAGAATAGGTAGTGGATTAGTGCTCATTCTTTCTCTCCAAGTCTTGCATGGCCTTAGCAGCCTCATAGGCCATCTAGTTCTCCTCAGCCTCTTGCTAGAGCTCCCTTTGATCCTCCTAGTCCTAACCATTGTTAATATTGTCCTTTGCAGTATCAACCACCAGTTTGGCTTTTTCCCTATCTTTTCCATCCTCTTCTTCCTTCATAACTCTGTCTTTGATCCAACCAGTTAAAGAAATAATGTTGTTGTTAATGGAGCTTAGTAGTGATATCATCTCGTTTGAGAGATTATGATTGTAGATTTCAAGGTTGTTAATCCTTCTCTCCGCCAGACTGAGCCTCTCACCATTGCCGTCTCTGTTATCAAAATCCACTCCATTCCTATTATCCTCCATATGACCCACCTACTCTTTGACCTCCTCCAGCTCATGGAAAAGCCACTTGATTGATCTGAAGTTATCAATCATACTGTTGTGGGCATTGTTCAAAGGGTTCAGCCCAGATTCCCTAGAGTTATCCAAAATAGCCACAATCACTGGGTCTATGAGTTCTTCAAGCCACTCCTCTTCTTAGTTATCCACAAGGACCTACGGGTTCATGGCCTCTCTAAAAATGCCCATTTTCGAGGTCCTAACATTAAAGTTTTTCCAAGCTTTCCTCCTGTCTTTAACCTACACCTCCCCACCCTCAATCTTAGAATCCATTTTTTGCTCCTCAGGTTGGGCTTGAGTATGGATAGGAGAAAGAGGCAGCAAAGACATATCCCATTCTTGTTGCATATTCTCATCCTCCAAACCCTCCCTCTTGCATTTCTTCCCTCCTCAATCTTCCTTATTTACCTCCTGCATCTCCTTTTCCTCCTCTTTTGTCTCCACATCCTCCTCATCATCACTGTCAACCTCACATCCTTCACATGATGCTTCTACCCATAAGCCCTAGGGCTTTTCCTACTTGGGGGAATGGAAGAAGGCAAATTCTTGACCTGAAGGGTGATAATTTTATCTACAGAAGAAATCCTGCCATCCTCAGAGCTAAAGCTCTGGATATCATCCGAGTCTGAAGAGAAGCTAGAGCTTCCAGAGGTCACATTCTCAGTCTGAGGGGGGGCATTTCTTATGGTTTGAGCCTTAAAGTGCTCATAGATGAGCAGCAAAAGCCCCTCATGCAGAGCAGGGTTATCAGTGGGCTTCTTTTTGAAGCTAACCACCGCCTTGCTCATGGAAGTTAACAAGTAAAAAGGAAAAGAAATTTTACTACTATGCCAAAAATGATTCAAAAGAACAAAGTGGTGGGTACGAGCCCGATCAAACCTAGGGTCCAGAGTAATGTACTCAATAACAGCTCTTAGAACATACCTCCACAGTTTCTTCATGGTATCAGGAACATAGTACGTGTCAATCTTCTTCAGGGCTTTCAATTCCTCTATATCCTTCACAAAATCTCGCATAGCATTAGCCGAGAGCTTCTTGTCCCTGAAAAACTTAAAACCCTCAATCGAGATTTCAGAGACAGTCGATATCACCTCCTCTGTGATCATGAATGATACCCCGTTCACCTTGACTCTGTCGTCCTTCCATGAACCAACCATACTATTAGTTACCTCTTGATCAAAACCATGCAGTTTCATAATGTATCTGGTAATCCCGCCCTGATCCAGTTGCTCCCAAACTTTTTCCCTACTCCTTCATTTCTCTATTTCACGAACCGGATCCTTTTTGCACCTTTCACCTACCATATCTACACTTTGCACACCCTCAATTCTCATATGTGCATCGCATTGTGACTAATAGGAACCTCTTTGGTTGAGCATAATACAAAGAGAAATAACCTTTTTATAGCTCCTATTGCATATGCAAAAAAAGACCTTGAAAGCGTGTCAAAAAGTCTGTAATAAATTACAGCAATTACAATTTCCCATGCTTCCATTTTGGGAAGTACCCTTTCCCCTTGATCCATTCATGCTCATAATTGCACATTGATCTTCTCCATACTTCCTTGGATCTTGTCTAGTTCGATCATGCTTTTGACGTCCGCTGACAAAATATTTCTAGGATGCCAAGTCATAATTTGGTTTGCGTTGACCCCTATATTAGCTAATTTGTCAGCAACCAGGTTAGCTTCCCAGAAAATATGAGTGACGTGGACTCTACCAAATTTGGCAAGAGTCTCACAAGTCTAATCAATAAGATTTGCAATCGACCATGATGGCTGAGAGTTGCCATTAATACATTTTATAATGTTGTTTGAATCCCCTTCAAGCCAAAGGTTAGTAACTCCAATTTCAAATGCCAGTTTGACAGCATTACACGCAACATTTGCTTCCACAAAGTGGTTGGTTTAAAATCCCACTAGAGGGAAAAAGCCACAATACCATCGTCATTTTCATTCCTTATTATGCCTCCACTTCCCGAGGAGCCAGTATTTCCCTTGGACACTCCGTCAAAGTTGGCTTTATGCCATCCTTCCGAGGGGAGAAGCCATTTGGCTTCCTGTCTTTCTGTCTTTTGCCTTCTCCTTTTTTCTGCCACCTAACTCTATATCTCCCCCTTTCCTTACTGAATAGTTTTCCTTAATGTTTGCAAATATTTTCTTTCCTATCACTATAGCCAGCTCCTCTTTATCTCTGAAGATTCTATTATTTCTCTCCTTCCAGATGCTCCAACAGAAATGAGGCAAAATCCAAGAACTTAATTCCTGCAAATCAGACCTATTGAACATGCATTTCCATTGATAGAAGAAGTCTAGAAGGTTAAAAGGCACACACCAGCTGAAGCCCAAGTCTTGGGTAAGGAAAACCCAAACCTCCCTAGAGAAAGAGCAATGAATGAACAAATGATTGCCAATCTCTGCCTAAACTTTGCATAACACACATCTAGTGGGCATAATATGACCTCTTTTAATGAGGTTATCCTGGGTGAGGATTTTGTCCTGAAGAGCTAGCCAATAGAACATATTAATTTTTGGAATGAGGCCAGGAAGCCAAGCCCTTAACCAAGGAGGAATCTTATTTAATCTCCAAAGGGCCGAATACCTAGAGGTAGCAATATATAGCCCATTGGCGTTATCTCCCCAGACCAATTCATCCCTATTGTTATTTAGGGCCATAGAGTTTATCATTATCATAATAGGATTAAGATCTTCAGAGATGATGGATAGGTCTATCCATCCCTGGTCATCCCTATAGTCACTAACTTTCTACCCAAAATGGTTGATGCAGTCATTCACCCAGACCTCATAGTTGGGGTTGTTCATAAGAGGGCCCTAAATAAGCCATCTATCAGACCAGAAATGGATATCCTCCCAATTTCCCAATTTCCAAGAGACCCTAGAATTAGCTAGGTCCCTAGCTTTTAAAAAACCATTCCAAACAGCGGAACCGCTTGGGATATCATTGCTGAAGAGGGTAAATTTTTTAGAGGGCCTCTTTATATACTTGTTTTCCATGATGTCTCTCCATTCCCCTGTGCTACTGAAGATACGCCATATTTGCTTAGCCAAAAGAGCCTTGTTGAGGTGAGTTAGCTTCCTGATGCCTAGACCACCATATTTCTTGGGAAGGTGGACTTTTTCCCAAGCAACGAGAGGGTACCTTTTATTCTTTTCAGCCCCCATCCATAAGAAATATCTCTGAATTTTTTCCATCCTCTCAGCAAATTTCCCAGGGATCACAAAAAGGCTCAAAGCATAAACAGGAAAGCTCTAAAGGGTGGATTTAACCAGCTGGCATTTTCCAGCTTGGCTAAGAGAGGCCCCTTTCCAACCAACTAGCTAATTACTGAATCTATCCATTATTCCATTCCAGAAAGAATCAGGAGGATTCGTGCCCAAAGGAAGCCCAAGATAGGTAGAGGGGAGCTTCCCCACCCTACATCCTAGAATTTTGGAGATTTTCTTTTGTTTGTCCTCGTGAGTGTTGATAAAGAAAAGAAAACTCTTTTCCCAGTTGATGGATTGTCTCAATCCTCTAGAGTAGATATCCAAGATGTCCTTCATTGCCTTTGCTTCCTTAATAGAAGCCTCCCCTCCCATTATAGTATCATCAACAAATTGTTGATGCGTAAAAGGGGCACTTTTAGAAGAAGGTTTAAAACCTTTGATCTATGCATTCTGCCAAGATTATGAATAGAATAAGCGAGAGAGGATCCCCCTGATGAAGACCACGAGAAGGTTTGAAAAAATTGGAGGGGGATCCATTGACTAAGACAGCAAGAGAGGAAGTAGTAACCAGCTGAGAGATTAACTTACAAGATTTGACATCAAACCCAAAAGCCTTGAGCACCATATCTAGGAAAGACCAATCAACCCTGTCATAGGCTTTTGAGAGGTACAATCCCTTTTTCTCTAATGAATTGATTACTTAAGTTGATAAGGGTTCCTTAACTACTACTACTGATTTCATTTTTTTATCTGATGGCTCATTTGTCTTCTCTATCCATACTTGAGTCTTCCAGATCATATTTCTGTAAAAAATGTTTTGTCTAATCTTTCAAATTTCTTTCCATTCATATTTGTATTCCTTTTTACATTGTTGTTTTCATTCCTTTTAAAGTTCATATTTAGTGATCTCATGTTGTTCATTCTACAAAACCTCGTTGTATGTACCAAATTGTTGCAAATATAACAAGCCCTAACATTGATTTCATATCTAGATCTAAATTTATTAGTTTGATCTTCAATCCCTACCAATATGTCCAAACTTGTTGCACTTAAATACCATAACTCCATTTCTTACGACTTTTTTTTGTCCTAATGTTCTACTAACTGTCTGGTTAGTACTTTAATACATTTCATTATTGTTATACCTAGGTTTCCTTAATTCATTAGATTTATGTCCATAAGCAAAGAAATTATAACAATAATTAGAAAAGGGTTTAGTATAATTACTTGTACAATCCTTCTTCATGTGTCCAATCTAATTACATGCAACAAATTATTCATTAAATTATTTCCTTACTCATTTAGGTTATTTAGGTTGAATAGCTACTTCTTTGTTCACATATTATTTATCAATAGGTTTTTGGTACACTAGATCATGTTCCTCTGTAACTTGAGATCCTATTGATGACTCTCCTTCAATGTATCCAAATCTTGTTTTCTCTCCAATAGGTCTTTGTGTCATAATCTACTCATCAACATTCTCAGTACTAGAGTATAACTTCTCTAAATGTTGATTTGTTTTTGTATGTTCTCCTTTAAAAATAGTGTTGCACTTCTCAACTTTTGATTACTTTAACTTTATAATCTCAAGTGGAGATGCCAGCTTGTTAAGTTTATATTTTAGATCTACATTCTTAGATCTCAAATCTCACTGACTGTCCTTCTCATCTTCCATCATTCTAAGATTGGTAATCTTAGGTAATGTTTTAGAATTTTATTCTTAAGCTTAGAAATTGCATCACTAATCTTGATATAATGTTGTGACTCTTTCTTTTTACAATTAGATTATTCAATCTTCTCCTTCAACCTTTTGAATGAAATTCTGTGCATCTTTAAGTTTTTTCTTCATTTTGTTCCTTTATTCTATAATGAGATCAAGTTCCTCAAGAGCTTCTTTCAAATTCTTCTAAATTCAATCCATAACCATAGAGATCTTACTCAAGTTATTAGGCTTCTTCTAAGTAACTATGCTCTGATACTAGTTGTTAGAAATAAGGAATATTGAGACAGATGGGATCGGGGGGGTAAATCCATGTTACACAAACTATTTCCCAACTATGGGTATATTTAACAATCTTTAAACATGGATATATGTTCAAACTAAAATTTAAAAATAACCATAATATAATGCAACTAATAATACTATTATTTGTAAACTAAAGAAACCATGGCCAATAGAGAACCCAAGTGGGGATGGCACCGATAAAATGATACACTAATCAAAAGTATGTTGTGAAAGACATTGACATTAATAGGAGTCTACTACATCTATTTATTGTATCTATACCTATGCTCTGATACAAATTCTTTGAAATAGGGAATACTATGAGGGGTGAGGGATATCAGTAATAGTCTTTAAACTTGAATATATAATCAAACTAGAAATTAAACATAGCTATAACACAACATAACTCATAACACCATTATGTGTTAACTAGGAAAACCTTGGCCAAGGGAAAATACTACTAGGGTTGTATTCACAAAATGATCCAATAATCAAAAGTATATTTTTAAAGATATTAACACTGTTAGGAGTCTATTACATCCATATAGTATATATATCCTCATTAGAGGAGTAGTCCTTATTGGAAGGATCAAACTTGTGAGATATTGGTATTACAATAAAAAAGTAGCAAGAGGAGCCCATTATAAAAACATACATATATAGAAGTACAATCTCTATACAAATGGTATAGATACAAAAAACTTTTACATAGTGTAGATATATTGAATATTTTATTTATCCTTTTAGTTCCTTCTTGAATAAAATGAATCTTACATCCATAAGGTGTTGTAATATCATCAATTTGCATCAATACTTATTACACCAAGTTCTTTCTTTATGCCAAATTCTTACATCATGTCATTCTTGTTGCTTTTGTTAAATCTTTTCAATTAACATTTTCCACATGTCGGTTAACATATAGGATATCATCCCAACCTTGTTAAGTCATTATTTTGGTTAACCAAAACAATCCTTTAAGCAAAATGCCTTTACTTTGTCATCTGCTTTGTTCTACCTATTATGACCTACATTGGGAAAAATGTCCATAAATATGCTATACATCTCCAAATATTTATCACTCTTGTAAATATGTTTTGTATATCCTGTTCTATCCTTTTTTAACTATGCACATGGTGAAGTAATTGAAGCGAAGTGTGGCAAAACAATCTCAAATGTTTTCTTCACATAAACAATTTTCTAAGTCTTAGTTCACAAAATTTTACAATATATTTTTCCCTCTTCATACAAGTTATATGTTACCATAAATGACAACTCTACATCATATATCCTTAGCCAAATTACCAACATATATTATGCATCAACGGACCTAAAAATAAAATAAAAATATATGATACCTTTAAGTTTACAAATTTAGTTTTCACTAAAAATAAGATTTACAAGTGTAGATGTTGGCATGTGATATTACACAAAATCTCTAGCCTAGATCATGTCAAATCAGATATCAAGTGATTGTTGGACCTCATTTAGACTCAACTCTTCATCTATAGATGATTATCCAATACACATCCCAATAATGAAAAATGAAGGAGATTTCAAAAACAAGATGGAATGGAAGTAGAATCATCATATGTCAATAAATCAATGTAACCTATTGTCACCATGTTGAAATCAATATCATCAAGGAAAATTCTAGAAGATTGGTTCACTACAATTATTGAAAGGTCTATATGTTATACCTCTCCCTTTGTAGCAATAGAGTGGTTAACAAGCGGATCCTCAAGAAATGTACAACTATGGCCATAGTCTATTTGACTAGAGGAATGTGGTTCATCATATCTAGTAGTACCTATACAAGATCTAACATCTAATATGGGTATATCATGATCAACTACTACGAATGCATATGCATCCAATAGATCCTTATCCAAATGAACCAATATAATAGACATCACCTCTCTAGTAAGACCTTCTAGTCTTGCAAGTGAAGGGATATCTTATTTAGTGTAGATGTTAGTTGACCATTCTTTACCTAAGGACCTAAGGCATTAATGAGAAATCAAATATAGGCCAATCCAATCACTAGATATTGATTTAGTGGTTGATCCAATTTTACTAATGCACCATATCAGTCCTCATAGTTTCGTGTTATGCATAATATCATCTATTGTGGTATGTTAAACACACACGGACACAAGTTTATACTTGTATATAGACATATACATGTCTAAATACACAAATACACACACACACACACACACACACACACACACACACACACACACACATATATATAATCACATATATTACATATATAAAAAATAAAAACATTAAATATAAATTTTAAATATAAACATAAAAATGACCTACCTAGAAATTGATGGTCAACTTTTAGATGTCCACAGCTCTGATCAAAAACTCAACTGTCACAATGAAAGTGACTATGGAATTTTATAGGGGTTAAAACTTCCATTTAAAAAAATATATATTGAAACTTCTTTATTTCAAATTTTGAATTGATTTTAGCTATTTTGAATTGAAAGTACTTGACTTTTTATCAAAATTTTAGAGAGGTTTCTATCAAAACCTCCTGATTAAAAAATTTTGTGCTCTTCTTTTTTGAACAAATTTCTTCCTCCAAAAAAGTGTAATCCACTATTATCCAGTTCACCTTGGGATAGTAAATAAAAATGATCATACTCATTGTCATGTGAGACAACTTTTCTCTTTTCCCCTTGTTTGGAGAATAACTTCACATTAAGAAATTAATTTTCCCTTACTTTTTTTCTCAAGTTTATTTCCCTCACATTTGAGACCAGTGTCTTTATCAATAAGTTGCAAAGTAAACTGGAA
Source organism: Cupressus sempervirens (assembly GCA_028749045.1). Taxonomy (NCBI): domain Eukaryota; kingdom Viridiplantae; phylum Streptophyta; class Pinopsida; order Cupressales; family Cupressaceae; genus Cupressus; species Cupressus sempervirens. The sequence continues at coordinate 725,937,689 of CM053792.1, forward strand.
TTTGATACTCCTAGTATGTGACTTTACCTTTCTTCCCATAATCATAGAACTTTAAAGTTAACATGGATTTCTACCCTTTCATTTCCTTACAATATAGAGTAAAGGGACATCACTCAAATATATCTCGTAGCATTCTATTGTGTAATCATTTCCTACAATTCCTAGGTTGTTAATTTTTTCTGGGGAACCTCATGTTGTTGATCATAGATAGGATTGAGTGTTCAACCAAGGACACAAAAATGGCTGCACTTACATGTAAAATTAGAAAATAAGAAATCCTTTCCAAAAAATGACAAAAATATAAGAAAATGTGTTGAACCCCATACTAGAAGGATTTTAGTAGGATTCCAAATTTGTATCCAAATTGCATTGAATTTTATGTAGAAGTTCTTTTTTGGACTATGATGCCCATTATTATTATTGTTATCAATGATCTCTCTATTAAGATAATCCAACATGTGATTATTACTACAACATGACTATGAACATTATAGTTCATAACTTAAATTTTACACACCCTTATTATATTTGAGGTCTTATTATAAGTGTTAAAATACATCTTTACAATATATGGTTTACTCGACATAACCTTTAACTAGAGGTAATAAAACCAAGGTTCTCCTAGGAAACAAGTTAAAATGTAGAGTAGAGATTAATGTTAATATAACATATTATTACCATCATGGTTTTTCTTATAGATATTTCCATTTCCTTAGCTAGGACTTAGTTATGTTTTCTACAAAACTAATCATTCTTTCAAAAAACAATTAATATGACTTAATATTATATTTTCTATATGATCAGCTTTAGATTTTCCCTCTTAGTATGATGAATATCCACATGTTTCATTTGAGCATTCTTTTACAATCTTGAAAAATCAAAATTAATAACCAAGTGTGTCTAGAAATCTCTGTTAAGTAGTCAACTATAATATTATAGTGTATGTTTACTTATTTGATTATTTTGATTCCTTTACAAGAACTAATGACCTATACTCTTTTACTTAAGTAAATTCCTAATATTGCACAACACAACCATCCATATTGCACTTGATCTAGTTAGTAGGTAGGGGAATTCATTTAGTATTATTATTTTGAAAATAATATTTGAGTTAGTGTTTTAGAAGTTATGTAGAATCCAAAAAACTTAGAGAGCATGTCTCCCTTCTCCTTTCCTAGAGGAAACAATATTGATTGGATTTACCTTCAATTTAATTATTTAAAATAACTTGTCATTTGTCTCTGCTTTGTTTCTAAGGATTTTGTTATCTCGTTCGTTCAATGCATTCCAATAAGGTAAAGGAGGAATGTGGCCCCAAATATTTTATTGGATGGGGTGATAGAATGAGAAAATATCCCATTTCTCTACAAATAAATTCATTGAACTTTGCATCACCCAATGAACATTAGTATCTCTTAACATACTATTCCACAAACTTCTTAATATAATTGTGGTGCAAACAAAAATGTTAATCCATTCACAACATTTGAATTAGCCAAGGAAATCTCCCTCTTATTCATATTATCAACAGTAAAGGCCTATCTATAAGCATTAATCATCCAAAAGCTAGGGTTGGGTAACCAAATCTACTTCCAGAAGTTATTGCAGATGTGCCCCTCAAAAGACTATCTTTGTTGAGTTGCATGTAGTTGTAGGATTATATTTTAAAGGAAAAATAATGACAATATGTATGCATTTTATAGCATATGGGTATGTGCAGGATCATGATCAACCAAACTATGCCATTATGTGGCAATGAAAAATCAACAAATTAGGGTTATGTCAACTTGACATGCAATTTAGACTTTTGATGAAATTTCAATCAAAAATGTTGTGAGAAAAGAATCTTTAGAAAATCAAATTTAGTTTCTAAACTACTAGACCTTATCTAAAGAAAAGAAATTGATTGGTCCAAATTTTTAATTTTAATGCAATAATACAAAAATTTCAAGATAAAAATAAGAAGTAGGCATATGTCTGACCACCTTAATAAAAGTCAAATGACAATATCTTTTAATAAGATTTTAGATATACAAAGTAGACTCATGCCTGAATGTGACACATATTTTTGGGTATTTTTATTCCAAATAATTAATTAATTATGAAGTTTCTACTTATTTTTGGAATAAAAAACTTATATGTCTGACCACATGAACTAATTCAAAACTTTACAAACAAACAAAATTAAATTAAATTTCCTTATAGTAGAAGAAGTATATAATGTGATGCATCATTTAGATTTTAAAAATTTTATACTATTAAAGTGTTATATTTTCTACTATTATAGAGTTTATACAAGTTTGATCGAACCCAAGGGTCACCACTATCCCTTGGAAATGAAAATGAAGAGTCCACAAGATAATTAATGATAAAATAAACTATATCAAATTAAAAAAAACAACTACAAAAACTACCAAATTCTATATGAAAAATTGCATCTACTTGTAGAAGGCATAACTTTCTACTCGTAGCTCGAAATCATGAACCACCTGGCATCAAATTTTTTGGAAAGATCTAAACCCTAGGTTTTGAGGTGGTGGAAAGCTCAAAAACTACCAATATGGAAGCTATCCCCAAAACACTGAAAAGCACGGAACTGCTTGGTTTGGGGGATTCCCAGATGAATGAAACCCACAATGTTGAGGAGAAAACCAATACCCCTATGAAATACTAGGTCTAGAGGCAAGGGGAGGAGAACATAGGTAAGTGGATTGAGGCTTTGGAGATGACTGTGCATGAAGAGGGGGAAAGTTTGGATACCCAAACCTTGGAGATAATGCAGTCAAGTGACGGGTTGTTGGGTAATGAGATGGCTTTGACAAGAAATGGGAATGCATGCAACACACTCCCTAATGTGGGAGCTAGGTCATTATTTGACAATGGAACCCTTGTGGTTTCCCTACCATGCATTATTAAAGTTCTTTCACCCACTTCAAGGGACCCAAATCTTTTCAACAAGGATTTTGAATGGACGGTCCTAAAGAGGAAGAATAGAGGAGGGAAGAAAGCAAATGTTGGATCTAATGAGAGGATTGTTCAAAATCTGACTAGGATCATTCAGCAAAAGTAAACAGAAAAGGAGATTGCTAAGGGAAAATAGAGAACCTGGAGGAAACCTAGAGTTGTAAAAGATGAAGGTCATATCCTGGAATGTTTGAGGGCTGAATAGCCCCAGGAAATAGTACAAAATCAAAAAAAGGATCATTTAACTCAAGGCTGATTTGATTCTTTTACAAGAAGTTAAAATGTTTGTACAGCTCTTCTCGAGAGTGGCTAGTTATGTTTGGCAATGTGCTAACTACACTTATTGTGAGGCTAATGGTGCAAGCATCTCCAGATGGAGAAATTCAAAATCCCCGAAGCATGAATCTAGCTCTAGCTCCTCTGATAATAAGGAGAAACTTGCTAAAAAGAAAAGACATCAAAACTAGCCCCATCACTATCAGCCCTTTCCATGTCTCTAATACCCTGGAAGCTATCCTAGCTCATAGTGTGGGGAAGACATCACTTCTCCGAGGAAGGATAACCCTAAGGTTATTGGGAATAAAGGCAAATCTAGTCACACCAAGATGTAGTTGGAGAGGCTTGAGATGGCTATGAGGAACCTGGTGGATAACCATGTTGCTATATGCCACAAATTCGAAACCTTGGTGGAATTCACCACCAAGGTTATGCACTCTATGTCCACAACCCTCTACATCCTATAGGTTAACAAATAGGAACATGAACTGGGGATGACTAGTGAGACAACCTGATCCATTTGTGGGTTCTTGGTGAAGGACTAGCTGAAAATCATCATAGACAAACCAATGAAAGTGGAGGAGGAGGACGTAGCGAGGGAAGCTTCTAAGGAGAAGAAGAATGGTAACTAGGAGAAGGAAGAGGGCATCTAGCTCGAGTTATATTGTGTTTTATTTCTATTTTTATGATTATGTCTCTAAACTTTGCACCCCATAAGGTTTTTTGGACTATGGGTGTGTGCATCAAGTTGTGCCAAAAGGGGGGTATAAGTGGACACCTTTTTTATGAAATTAGCAATTTCTGAATTTCAACAAGAATTTCAATATAGTTACGCTCAAAATTTTAAGATATGACAAAAACAAAAGTAGTAGTCCTTTGAATCTAGTTTCTAAAATACTAATTTTTTTCAAAATGGTTTAGTTTTAGGTCCTCAAAATTGGGGGCCACAGAAAGTGGTACTTTTTATTCCAAAAAAACATAACACAATACAAAGTGTGGCCCCCCTAAAATTTTAACTTTTTTTTTTTAATTCTTTAATCGCTCCAGTCAAAAGTTACTTAACACTATGTAGTTTATCCCAAATTTTTTGAGTAATTTTATAATGTGTATTTCATTTTTTATAATTTTTTTAACTAGACACATCTCAAAAACGTGAAATATATGTGTGCTCCCCCTAGAAATGATTGACAACTAATCTAAAATCAAATTTTCTTTTTTTCAAAGTGTGTAGAATGGAGTCTAGTTTCTAAAAAACTAAGTTGTTGCAAAATTCAATGAATGAGCTAAAATCTATAGCCCAATTAGTACATGTTGGTTTTTGACAAAAAAATGGACATACATTCAAAAGAAATTATAGATGAAAGGCTTAAAATAGTTCAAATAAAACATAAATTATATGGTTATATAGCTAACACAGAGACCTACAATGTTATGTAACATGATCTTATCGATGCTCAACCATGAGGAATCTTGAAGGAGAGCACACAAGAAAATCAATCATTTTTTGTATGTTTGCAGCAAAACACGTCTCAGACTAGTTTATAGACTCCAAACCTTTGGGTTGGATCCCCAAGGCAAAACCAAGCCTTATGCTTAGTAGAATGCAAAGGTTTGAATAGTGTGTGTGCACTATAGCACTCATGCACTATTTAAAGCTTGTTAAATTTGGGTCTCAATAGCGCGTGCATGCTATAGTGCGCATGCACTATTGAGACCTAAATAGTGCATAGAGAGGGAAGAAGAGAGGAAAAGCAAGAGTGTGAGAGAGGGGGAGTGGGTGGGTGTGTGTGTGTGTGTGTGTGTGTGTGTGTGTGTGTGTGTGTGTGAGAGAGAGAGAGAGAGAGTAGGGAATGGGAAGGGAGAGAGAGAGTAGGCGATGGGAGAGAGAGGAAGTGAGAGAGAGTAGAGGATGGGAGAGAGAGGAAGTGTGAGAGAGAGTAGGGGTGACAAAGAGAGAGTATGGGATGGGAGAGAGAGATTGAGAGTAGGGGATGGCAGAGAGAAAGTAGGCAATGGAAGAGGGAGTGAGAGAGGTAGGGAGAGAGAGGAGGATGGGAGTGTGTGTGTGTGTGTGTGTGTGTGTGTGTGTGTGTGTGTGTGTGTGTGTGTGTGTGTGAGAGAGAGAGAGAGAGAGTAGAGCATAGGAGAGAGTGTGAGAGTGTGAGAGAGAGTAGGGGTGGAAGAGAGAGAAAATAGGGATGGGAGAGGGGAGAGAGAGAGTAGGGGATGGGGGAGAGAGAGTAGAGAGGGAGAGAATGAGATAGAGAGATAGTAGACAGTGGGAGAAGGAGTGGAAGAGGGGGGGATGGGAGTGTGTGTGAGAGATCTAGAGAGTAGGGGATGGGAGAGGAGAGAGAGAGGGGGTGGAGTGTGTGGGTGTGTGAAAGAGAGAGAGTAGGGGATGGGAGAGGGGAGAGAGAGAGAGAGTAGGGGATGGGAGAGAGAGAGTAGGCGGTGGGAGAGGGAGTGGGAGAGGGAGAGAGAGAGGGGGAATGGGAATGTGTGTAAGAGAGAGAGAGAGAGAGAGAGAGAGAGAGAGAAAGAGAGAGAGAGAGAGTAGGAGATGGGAGAGAGTTTGAGAGTGTGAGAGAGTAGGGGTGGCAAAGAGAGAGTATGAGATGGGAGAGAGAGAGAGAGAGAGAGAGAGAGAGAGAGAGTAGGGGATGGGAGAGAGAGAGAGAGTAGAGAGAGATAACTTAGGCGGTGGGAGAGGGAGTGGGAGAGGGAGAGAGAGAGAGAGAGAGAGAGAGGAGGGGATGGGAGAGAGAGAGAGTAGAGAGAGATAACTTAGGCGGTGGGAGAGGGAGTGGGAGAGGGAGAGAGAGAGAGAGAGAGAGGGGGGGGGGGTGGATAGGAGTGTGTTTGAGAGATCTAGAGAGTAGGGGATGGGAGAGGAGAGAGAGGGGGGATGGGAGTGTGTGCCTATGAAAGAGAGAGTAGGGGATGGGAGAGGGGAGAAAGAGTAGCCTAAGAAAGAGAGAGTAGTGGATGGGAGAGAGAGAGTAGGTGCTGGGAGAGGGAGTGGGAGAGGGAGAGAGAGGGGGGATGGGAGTGTGTAAGAGAGAGAGTAGGGGATGGGAGAGAGTGTGAGAGAATGAGAAAGTAGGGGGTGGCATAGAGACAAAACAAGATGGGTGAGAGAGTGAGAGTAGGGGATGAGAGAGAGAGAGAGAAGAGAGGGAGAGAGAGAGAGTGAGAGAGAGAGAGAGAGAGAGAGAGATAGTAGGTGGTGGGAGAGGGAGAGAGAGGGGGGATGGGAGTTTGTGAGAGATCTAGAGAGTAGGGGATGGGAGAGGAGAGAGTGTGTGAGAGAGAGAGTAGAGGATGGGAGACTTGAGAGAGAGTAGGGGATGCAAGAGAAAGAGTGAGTGAGAGAGTAGGCAGTGGGAGAGGGAGTAGGAGAGGGAGAGTGAGAGAGTAGGGGATGGGAGAGAGAGAGAGTAGGCAATGGGAGAGGGAGAGAGAGGGGGGATGGGAGTGTGTGTGTGTGTGTGTGTGTGTGTGTGTGTGTGTGTGTGAGAGAGAGAGAGAGAGAGAGAGAGAGAAAGAGAGAGAGAGATTAGGGGATGGGAGAGGAGAGAGGGTGAGAGAGAGAGTAGGGGATGGGAGAGAGAGTAGGTGATGGGAGAGGAAGAGCGAGAGAGAGTATAGGGGATGGGAGAGGGGAGAGAGAGAGTAGCCCGAGAAAGAGAGAGGGGGGATGGGAGTGTGTGAGATAGAGAGAGTAGGGGATGGGAGAGGAGAGAGGGTGAGAGAGAGTAGGCGGTGGGAGAGGGAGAACGAGAGAGAGAGTAAGGGATGGAAGAGGAGAGAGAGCAAGAGAGAGTAGGGATTGGAGAGGATAGAGAGTGAGAGAGTAGGGGATGGGAGAGAGAGAGTAGATGATGGGAGGGGGGGAGTGAGAGAGAGTAGGGGATGGGAGAGGAGAGAGAGTAGGGAGAGAGAGAGAGAGAGAGAGAGAGAGAGTAGGGGATGGGGGATGGTGGGATAGGGAGAGTGTGTTTTGACATAGTGTGTACATGCTATAGTGCGTATGCACTTTATAGTGCGTACACACTATGTGAAATCACCTAAAAAGGTCAAAAAGCAAATTTGGGTCCCTTTTGATCCATATTCTACTTTTTGTCTATTATGCATTCTGTTGTTCCGACAAAAAGCATGAGTTTCAAGCTGTTGGAAGTTAGCAAACACTATTTGAAGATTTTTTGAAGCTAGCAAACACCAAATTCAATCATTGGATTGACTTTTTGAATATTCTTTCTATAGAAAAAGTTAGTGCAATCCTTTTTAAATATTGTTTGTTGATATATAGAGACAAATTTGATTATAATTTGACATGTTGTTTAATATATAGTGAATTCATTAAAATTTGTATGTTTGAATGAATTGTTATTTGGAAATGGTTAGAAATTTGGCAAGTTGTTTGATATATATTGTATATTCATTGAAATAATTGTAATTTTTATATGTATTTGAATGATTTGTAATTTATAAAATGTAAGTAATTCAAATGTTTGAATAATTTAACATGTAGAAATCATCATCATGCCAAGGAAGAAACCAAAAACTCAAACAAATGAAGATAGGGAGAGAGATTTGGCAATTAAAAGAGATAAAATGAAACTACTACGTGAACAAAGAAAATTGCAAAGCAATAATGAAGAATTGACTTTCAAAGAGGATCAAGAACCACCAATACAAAAAAACAAAGAGGAAGAATTGGAAAGACAAAGAGAATGAATGAGATTGTTACGCTCAAGAAGATAATTGAATTGTGGAGCTACATCATCTTCCAATGTTGAAGTCATATCATCCTCTCATGTTGAAGAGACACTAATTTGTAGATCCGACAATGTACACACTCCATCATGTCATGTTGAAGGCACAACATCAACATATGAAGTAGGTGATATTCCATCTTTTGCATCTTATTGCTAAGGCACATCATCTTCGGTTCAAGGTATGCAAAACACTCAACCTTATGTTGATGTTCAAAATGTTGAGGGAATGGAAGAGATTATAACACCTTCTAGAATTTGTTTTAGAAGACCAAAATATTTTATTGATATTGATAATAACATTTTGAAATCAATGCCTGACAAGATTAGCAAGCATACATCATCTTCGGTTCAAGGTATGCAAAACACTCAACCTTATGTTGATGTTCAAAATGTTGAGGGAATGGAAGAGATTATAACACCTTCTAGAATTTGTTTTAGAAGACCAAAATATTTTATTGATATTGATAATAACATTTTGAAATCAATGCCTGACAAGATTAGCAAGCATACTTGTCAAAGAAAAGTTAATCGTATGTGGAGATTATTCTTTGAAGTATTAAATATTACAGGTCAATGCCAATTATTTGTTGAAATGATGAGAAATTTGAAATTTATGCCTATCATGAAGATTCTTGGGCTAAGAACGATGGACAATTCAAATGAAAAAAGCATTGTAAAGAATCTAATGAGTGTTTATGACAAAGTGGGTTCTAAATCATGCACCAAATATAGTAATATCACAAGACGAGTACTTACATCAACAATAGTAAGTACGCAAATGAAGAAAGCTTGACTCATGAGAAAGGCAAGTAAAACATTGAAAATTGGTAGAGGTACTCTAAAGAGAGCCATGCTAAGGCATGAGAGATTGGAAGATCCAACAAAAAATGAGTTATGGACATTTAGTGGTAGACTAGCGCAAAAGGATAAAGAAATTAGTGAAGCTTTGAAATTATTGATCAAATATTTTTGAAAAAATAACACACGTGTTTCCCCTAATCAAAGAGATGTTGTAAGGAGGATAGGTAGCCAAAATCGCAACCCACAAGTGAAACATTTTTTGGACTCACATGTATCCTCAAATTCGAATAAGTCAAAGATTTTTTGAGATGGGTAAACCTTTTTATGTCAAGATAAATTACACATACACAACTTGTTTTGATTAAGTAAAAGCAAGTTTTAAAGGACTCGAAACCTTTTTACAAAAATGTTAGCTAGGAACAGAGAAAGCAGTTAAGAGCAAACACGAAATAGACCTCCGAGAAGAACAAAAAAGAGGTCACAAAGAAAACTGTTGAACAAGACAGCAAAAAGCTAGCAAAAAGATAGCAAACAAGACAACAAAGAACCACCTAAGTAGCCTTGATCAAGTCCAATGCCTGGTCTGCCAGAATCTGCATGTTTTTAGCCACTGCCTTCACCTCGTCCTTTTTTCTCGTGTCCTCAATCTTCTTAGAGTGAGCCCTGGTACGCTTGTTGGGACCTTGATTTTCAACAGCCTACGGAGAGTCCTGACCTTTTTCCATCTCTAATTTCTTTAGCAAAGTACTCACATTCTCAATAGAGTACACACGCAGAACTTGTTGTTGTAGGATACACATTGAATTTTCTAACCATTTTGATGTTTTTAGGCATATATGTGTGTTTTTGCATTCTAAGTTTGTTTTGCAAGATTGTGACATGAATGAGCCACCAAGATCTTCAAGGGAATTCATATCCAACATTTTATGTGAAATAGGGGATAGCCAACAATTTTACAAGACATCATGCTTGGATGGTACATGCTTATTTTGCGATTCTTTGCAACTTTTATCAACTTGTGAATATATGGATAGTACACATGTAATTAGAAATGAAATAGTAGATTATGAAAATTTTAAGATAGTGACATATGTTCTAAAAGATGGGAAATAGGGCAAAAGATGTGATTTAGTCATTGAAAAGATTCCAATGTATGAGTTCATGAAGATTTTTTGTGAAAAGATTATTTACGAGTATGCAAGGCATACATATAGAGCTCGATGGCTAGATTTGTAATTCAAGTTGTGCAAAGATACATTTCCATTGGATGCCATTGTTTCGGTTGTAGACTTCACAGAGAACTACACATTACAACCACAAAATGAGGTGCAAGAAAAGTATTATACTTCTCAACAAGTTTCCATATTTGTTCACATAACATTCATGCATTCACCTATAAGTATAGAGGATGATAGGAAGATTTTGACAGAGTACCATTTTTACATCAGTGATGATCGATTACATTCTATGGAGTTTGTACATGGTTGTTTTCGACTATTTTATGGAGATTTGGCTAACAGGGGCATAACATATCGTCAGCACATTATTTGGTTAGACAATTATGTATCTCAATTCAAGAATGCATGGATGTTCTATTTGTTGAGCAGGATGCATAGGTTGTGTAGAATTCAATATATGTGGAATTTCACAAAGGTTGGTCATGGAAAGGGAGAGCACAATGGTGCAGGCGCATGCATCAAAAGAGCCTTAGCTCATGAAGAACTAAAGTACAAAGATGGAGTAATATTGGCAAATGCAAAATCCATCGTCCAGTGGTGTGATGCTATAATGGGTCTAGGTAAGGAAGGTGAGTCTACGGTGCGTAGATTTTTTTGGTTGATAGATAATACTAACATTGTACCATATGCGGATTGTTACACACTAACAGGATCTAATGAGTTGCACTCTTTTAAAAGCTTTGATGCAGGTTCATGGAGTATCCACACATGAAAAATGGCATGCTATTATCCATCATGTGTAGAGGAAAATTGGGATGAGTGTGAGTCGACTGAATCGGTGGACAAATGTGATATATGGGTTTTGGACCCAATTGACACCTATCATCCCCCACAAGTACTAGAAATGGTAGAGATGGATTCATCTATTGACTTTGACCACTTGCCTGATCTAGTGAAACCTGGTAATATATATATTTATATATCTTTATAATTTCAATATGTAACCTTATAACTTTTACCTAAGTATTTTCTGAATTAATGACCGCATTTTGTACATTTGTCACTGCAGGCCATGTTTTTGTTTTTATTGCACTTGAAGACAATGAAGAAGGGACATATTATTATTTGTGTCATTGTGTCTAAGCCAAACAAAAACTGGATCACTCAATTATTGATGGTGAAGCTTTAGAGTACCATATCGATGCGGTGGCTATAACTAGCACATGGCTTAGATGATATTCTATGAACCCTAACTTGTGGTTATTCGAAGATTGGCAAAAAGAGAGGAAGATTCTTCATTATTCAAACCTTGTTGTCACATCAAATGTGTACTTGATAAAATATGGTGGAAAACCACATAATAAGATTCTTTGGAAAATTTGCGAGTTAGACCACGAGACAATACTTGAGACATTAAAATGTAGAGCAAATCTAGTTGGTACATTAGATTGAATAGGGAGAGAGGGAGAGGGAGAAAGAGTGTCAATTGGATCCAAATACAATGTTGCAACCTCTCCCCCAAGACTATTCACATGACAAGGTAGGTATTGTTATTATATGTAAGTGATGAGATAAGTTTAAATCACAGATTTTATGTTTTGATTTGTTTAGAATCTAGATACATTATTTGAAATTATATTAGATTCTTTAATAGGACCCATTTTCAGATTAGTCATTTGAATAAGTGAAAGTTTCAAACTTTTTGTTTAGATCAAAATGTAATGAAAGAACATAAAAATTGTTAGAATGTGAATGCTTTCTGATGTAAAGTCATGATTGTGTGCATGTAACCAGAAACTTCAAACTAGCGAAAGCAAGGATATAATGGGAAAAGTTTCCAAGACTCATCAAGCCATTCAATAAGCTGCTTAATCATTACTAGAAGCTCAAACAAATAATTCTTTGCATTTGGAACTTTGTTACCAATAATGTTATTATGACTAACATGCCTTTATCTTTTATTTGTTTTGTCATCTGTAATTATTTTAGATAAACTCCAAAACAAATTTATATCCAAATCATAAACTTATAAAACCCATCTTATAAATTTTTCAGATATTGTCTATTTGGAAGCGTTAAGACCAAAGTGTATGATCTTTGGTTCACTCCTACTTACAAGATTCAAGTTTTTAGCATATGTATGGGTTCGAGGGTCAAATCCTTTAAGGATGACTATAGGATGTTATGTTTATTTCCTCTTAGTCTCAAGATTGCAAGGTTGTGATTGTGTGGAAGAATCCACACCCTTAAGGATAATCATAGGTGGTTAATCAATGTTTAGGCTTTAGGTATAGGACACGATGGTTGTGCAATTTATGTTCATGTAAAACTCAATATTCACAATTCTGACCTCTTGAAAAAACTTATTTTTGTGGATGAAGCTATGTTATGTGCACAATTACCTAAAATGCTTATTTGTGATTATATCTTTGAGGATCTAGCTAGAGATGGGAAATTGATGCAAGGATGGTGGTGATGATACTTGTTTCTTAACAGAAAAGCTCTCAAACTAGGCTAGGCTTCTTCCAAGCCTACCTAAGCATAACATATGTTATCCCTTTCAATTCTCTAAGGTTAGAGACAAGGTGAATGGCCTATTCCTTGTGCCACTTTCACCTATTCCAGTTCTCTCTATCTACACCTTCACAAAATCACACAACAACCCCCTTACACCTCACCACACAACACATTGATCACCTTGCACCTCCAGGATCTTTATCGACACCATCTCCCTATAAGCTTCCAAAGAAATTAAGTCACTGCCAATACAGTACCTTCATTATTCATAAGGTTGTAGACACCTTAGAGACTTCAAAACACCAATACAAACTACTCTATCTCATAGCCTACCTTGGAATGTAGGTTAAAACTCAAATCCCTTAAATCATCTACTAGCACTAAAAGTATATTCTAATACCTTTTATTGCACTTTTTTTTTCTCAATTTCAAAATCTGAGATTCTGACTTGCTTATTCAAGCATATAATTCGAAGACTTAGGCCTATGTTATTCGGCATACAATCCTCACTCAAACTATGACTCTTAACAACATCAATCAACTCTACCAAATGAGCTTTTATACTTCATTACCTCATTAAAGTCTTTCAAATTGTTGATGTTCAGCTTCCAATTATTGAGGAGATCTTTAAACTGTCAAACCTTTATGTTGATGAGAGTTTTATTGTTGATTACTATGGTTGGCTTCTAAGCTCCAATATCCTACCTTTCCTTCTCTTTCAAATGCTTCTTTAGTGTCTTATGAACAAAAGCAATCTCTCAACAAGCATGAACACCACACACCTTTTGCCACATTTTCTTTATTTTCAAATTGTTGAGTCACTGTTAATGTATGCAGCTGCAAGTAAGTTGCTGATTTATGGGCATCTCCCTTACAAGGAACAAGTTAAGGTGTTAACCTAGTAAGAGTACAAACTAGAACAACAATGGGAACCGTTAATACCTTCCACTATCTCCACAAATGAGAATATGCAATCATTATCACACCATATTCTGAAAATTTATAGAATTCACTATCCAAACAACAAGTAATGTATTCCTGGTAATAATATTTAATGATAACATACAAATGTTCTATTAACCGTAGAAGTATTGTGCTCTTCACCATAAATAGGAAACTTTAAAGATCATCATAACCACGAATTCCTAAGAGAGGATAGAAAGACTATAATCTAAATGCCAATATAGCAGCAATATCACACCAAAATACTAATTTCCATTTCACAACTATATACAAAACACTTTGTTTCTCTTCTCCACAATTCTCCCTTTCACTCTATATCTCTCTCGATATGAGATTACATTTATTTATAGCATAACATGACTTGTTACCTTCCTAAGAAGTTCTAACAATATGAATGACTGTTCATCTTCTACACTTTCTCAATTTTACACAATTTGTTGATTGCACTTTTTAGCAATTTTACAACTTTTCCATATTTTGCATTTTAAGTTCTAATATACTTTCCTAGGTACCTTAAAAGGTTTATCATCATCTTATAACATCTTAATACTATCATATATTCCATTTATGCCTTTGCATGGCATTTTTCCACCTTTTATTCACTATGACTCATAACACTTAAAACATGAAATTGGTCAACATGACCTTAATTTAAACACCTAATAACATGATATGAAACAACTAATTCATAATCTATCAAGACTCAAACCATACTCAATAAGATTCAAGATTCTATGGGTGATGGTTGGAGTGCCCTACACCAGAAATTCTTGTTGAAGACATGGAATTTAAACAAAAATATTAGGTTGATGGATGTCTTCGATTGCCAAGGTGTAGGATGGTGCAAAGTTGAGAAGAAATGATGGTGGCATTTATTCATCAAACCTTGTATACAACAATTTTTAAAGATCTCATTACAACCAACTAACTATAAAATAGTCAAAGAGAAGAGTAGACATGATTGTAGTCATTGAATTTCACATTTGACATTTGAATTTTTTAGGAGTTTGAAGGCATTTTTAGAATAAGAATAAATGAAAATCAGAATTTGGACAAAATTTAAGACTTTAAAAATCATAAATTCAAGCCTAAAGAGGTGTAAACTTGCAGATCTAGGAAAGAAAATTAGAATATAAGGAAATATCACACAAGTATTAAAGTGGTTAACTCAAATTCTATTTCTACTCTTAGCATTTCATTATGCGGTAGAGAATTTTTAACACATACTTGATGATAAGAATAGATGATCATCAGTCCATCCTACTCTCCTATTACATGAATATTGAGTTGTGGAGAGAGATAGAACCAAACCTTATAGTTAGACAAAGAAGTTGTTCCAAGACATTGTTTTCATTTAAGTTGTTCTATTGTTATGAAATGGGTAGATGTTCACTATCATTTGTCAAGATTTGGATTTTGATCTTTAATTACTAGTAATTTGGTGGATAAATTCTCTTTACAACTAGGTAGTATGTTAATTAATTTGAAGATGTTGCTAAAATAATAATTTTTCTAACAAGTTGAAATCCACTTGAAAGAAGAGGGAAACCAAGATTATGGATTCCAATAGGAGAGTTGTATTGGTCTTGGTAGTTAAGATTTAGGAGCATGTAGATGATCTAGATTCTAGTGAGAGGCATTTCGACGAGTTTGGCTACAAGTAAGAGATTTGAAGAGAACTGAAGTTGTTCAAGACTAAATCATGACCTTTGGTTTCCATAGGAGTGCATAAATACTAAATGATTACCAACCGGATAGTAGTATTTGGATGTTTATGATTGAATTTTTGTATTATGCTTATAAAAACTTTAAACCACTGTCAAACGTCTTCAGACACTTAGCATCAACTTTCAGATCAGAAAGGTCATCATCCACAATTGGATCTTTCCTCTTTGTCAATTTTCAAATAATGGCTAGAAATTTAATTGGTAAATCCTTGAGAAAATTGTCATGCTTCTTCTATATAGCCTTACGTCACTTTCCTTGGTGAATCTTATATCTAGTTGTAATTGGCATGAAAGAAGATACAATAATTCAATAAGATAACTAGAATAGACTTGATTTTCAAACTAGGTTAGTAATATTTCCACTTTTCTAAAGTGATAATGTAAAAAGAGAAAAAATGCATAAAATGTTGTCCTTTTGCATAAAATGTTGTCTTCTTGCATTTTTCTCCACATTTTTTCATAACATTAAGAAAATAAATTGAAGATTAGGATACCCATTTTTCTTCTTTATAACATATCAAAAGATGAGGTATGGTTGTTTTGGACCAAGTCTCTGTTGTTATACTATAGGCCACTTTTTAAGCATAAAAACCCCTCCATTTACAAAAGAACTATATGGAATAATTATCCCCCAACCATAAAACTTGGTAAAGTATCTTAATATGATCCTAAAATGAGGATTATTCAATTTAATTGAACCCATCAACTCTCTATATGTGATTTTTATGAAATCCTCACCAAATAAGGCCAAAAACTAGGGCCTCTTCAAATCTGACCAAGAAATCACTTCCAGGACCTGTTAGTTGATCCTACACCATGTTTATGATAATTAATTTGATTGTTTTACATAAAACCATGGCCTCCTTTAGGCAGATCTCCTGCTGCTATACCTATAACATCAAATTTGATGTAGAGTCTACAGCCATAATCTACCACCACCTCCTGCAGTGCCTAGCAACACCCAACCCACCACAAGATGCCAAGCAAAGTTACCAGCCTCTTCCCAATACTGACCTCTGTCTTTCCAAGTGAACTCCACTTCTCCAAGGTCTTACCCTCTCCCTAGGGTTCACAGCAAAATTGGGTCTCAATTAGGCTTTAGGGACACTGGCCCTCAACTAGGCCAAATAGGGAAAATTAGAGAAAATGCTTTCAAAGGTTCAAAAAAAGACTTTTTTTGTCACTCAAACCTATCCCACCAAGATTCATCCACTTTCAAGGTTCAAACACCACCAATAGACCTAGTTCCCAAATTTAGGCCTAGAAATCCTAATAGGTCTATTTCTAGTTTTCAAAGGTTAACTCTCAAACTCTCCAAACAAAGTGAAAAAAAAAATACATTTCCAAATACCCTTTTCTAGACTCTTGAAGATCCCAAAGTCTTATGGGTTGATCCTACTCCAGCATACCCAAACACCAACTCTAATAGGCCTAATTAGGTTGGCTTTCCAAAGCAAGTGCCAAGAGATGGGGTCATAGAATCAACACAACCACTTGGGACTCTTCCTCACCATGCCAACAAAAAATTCCACCCTTCCCTTGGGTCGCAGCGATAAATTTGGGAGTTCTAGACCACTTCTTTAAAACAGGGTTGAATACATGGTGATATTCAGCTTAGGGCCTGCAAGCAAAAATAGCAAACCACATTTTCTGCCCTTGAAACTCTACCATTTGTGAAAATACTCCCTTAACTTGCTTCCCACTGAAAATCAGCCTAGTTCCACCATTGGGTTGCAAGTTAGAGGTCCATGAATGCAAACTAGTCATGTTACAACACTAACCAGGCAGCCCTAAGTAAAACAACAATAACTTGCATAAATGAATAGATAAAAACTTGAAACCAAATGAAAATGAAAGGTGATTCAAATACCTATCCAATAAGACCCAAGATGTAAGGTCAATTGGACTCTAGGTGCCATTATAAGGCAGAGTGCCAAATTGAACCAAGGGGTCAAAAATGAGCAATATAGGTGATTTTTCAAGGTAAAAAGGATTTTTATGTTTCTTAGAAGGTTATAAAGGTCCTTAAGGTCATTAGATTAAGTTTTAGGCATCTAGGAGTTAAGATGTCAAAAATTGCAAAAAATTGTAAAAGTTGTCAAAGCAAAATTGCAAAAATGCTGACAACTTTGCAAGAGTTTGAGAATTGGTGAAGGGCTGAGCATTTGGAAATAATTTATTTTAGTGTTGTCAAAAAAATTTCAAGTTGTAGAAGTAGAATCAAGTGAGAAATGTAAAAATTGCACTTTTTGTGCAAAGTTGCATTGTTAAAAGTTGTAAAAGTTGCTCAAATTTGCAACTTAGTGGAAAAAGGGTCGTGGGATTGAAGTGTTTGTTTCATTGGCTTCGGGTGGCCAGGTAAACCCTAGCTCTAAGCTTTTCCTATCTCGTTGAGCACTCAAACATTCTCGTGCACGCCGAACTGAAATGTCCCTAAGGGTCACTAAATGCCATAAGGCAGCGATCTTTGACGAGGAATATCTAAGAGCTCGTACAAGGTATGGATGCAATTCTAGTTATTATAAGACCATGTTGCGGAGGCCTATAATAACCTCTCTCACTTTTTGGAGATCTTACTCTATTTCAATTTTGCAAAGCCATCTTGGGTGATGTTGAAACTTATAGTATTGGCCAGTCCAAAGTTGCCAACTGCCAAATCTCACTCATCTTTCGTCGTGGGATTGAACTGTCTATTCCATTAGCTCTGGGTGGTCGAGTAAACCTTGTCCTCAATCTCATCTCATCCTGTTGAGTGCTCAAACATTCTTGGGCATGCCGAACCGAAACGTCCCTAAGGGTCACTAAATGCCAAAGGGCAGCGATCTTTGACGAGGCATATCTCAGAGCTCATGCGAGGTATGGATGTGATTCTAGTTCTTATAGGACCATGTTATAGAGACCTATAATAACCTCTCTCACTTTTTAGAGATCTTACTCTATTTTGATTTTGTGACACCATCTCAGGTGATGCTAAAACTTGTAGTGTTGGCCAGTACAAAGTTGCCAACTATCAAATCTCGCTCACCTTTCATCGTGGGATCAAACTGTCTATTTTGTTAGCTTTAAGTAGCTGGGTAACCCTATCCCCAACCTTGTCCCATCATGTTGAGCGCTCAAATGTTCTCAGGCACACCGAACTGAAACGTCTCGAAGGGTCACTAAATGCCATAGGGCAACGATCTTTGACGAGGCATATCTCAAAGCTCGTGCAAGGTATGGATGCAATTTCAATTCCTATAGGACCATGTTGCAGAGACCTACAATAACCTCTCTTTATTTTTGGAGATCTTACTATGTTTTTATTTTGCGACGCCATCTTGGGTGATGCTGAAACTTGTAGTGTTGGCCAGTATAAAGTTGCCAACTGCCAAATCTCGCTCATCTTTTGTCGTGGAATTGAACTGTCTATTTTGTTAGCTCTAGGTGGTTGGTAAACCCTATCCCCAACCTTGTCCCATCCCATTGAGTGGTCAAACATTCTTAGGCACACCGAACCAAAATGTCCCTAAGGGTCACTAAATGCCATAGGGCAATGATCTTTGACGGGGAATATCTCAGAGCTCGTGCGAGGTATGGATGTGATTATAGTTCCTATAGAATTGTGTTGCAGAGACCTGCAATAACCTCTCTCACTTTTTGGAGATCTTACTCTGTTTTAATTTTGTGATGCCATCTCGGATGATGTTGAAACTTGTCATGTTGGTCAATACAAAGTTGCCAATTGCCAAATCTCGCTCACCTTTTGTTGTGGGATCAAACTGTCTATTTCATCAGCTTTGGGTGGTTGGGTAAACCCTATCCCTAACCTAGTCCTATCCCATTGAGTGCTCAAACATTCTCGGGCATGTCGAACCAAAATGTCCCTAAGAAAGACTATAGAAAGTGTTACGTTCCAAGTAATGATTGGTTGGGGTGTATGTCATAGACTAAGGGAGATGATATTCATGAAGGGTTTCATATAAAAGGCTGCTATAATTATCAAAACAATGTTAATGATAATCAATGCATAAGGTAAAGGCATTACGAAGGAATGAGACCAAAGGAAAATATTCAAGGCAACAATAGTGAGTGTGATGAACAACTTTTTAAACCTTTGTAGTAGTGTAACTATCAATATCTCTAAAAAAACTCTTAAATCTTTATCAAAATGCTTTTGTAGTAGTGTAACTATCAATATCTCTAAAAAAACTCTCAAATCTTTATCAAAATGCTAATTTCCATGAAAACAATGACATGGTATTAAACTTAATATTCGTGTTCATTTCTAGGGCTTTGTGGTAGTGTTAAAGAAAGTGGAATCATTTCCTATGTGGATGGAATAAGTAAAAGAATGTCAAGTGGCAAAGTATGATCATGACAATCTTTAAAATCATTCTGACTTTTCTTTCAACTAAGCACAACAATAGTGCTCGGTCCAAACAAGTGAAAAAGTGCATGTGAGAAGCCTATGTAGTAGTTATGTGCAAATGGAATAGAGGTGTCCAATTGAGATCAATGATTGATTAAAGTATAATGAAAAACCTCTTAAAAGCTAGTTTACTACTATATCACATAGATTATAGTCATATGGTAAAAAGCATGGAGAACCTTAATGGTAGATGTATATAAGAACTAATTTAATGGATCATATGATAGTGAATTTAAAAAGTAATAAGACATAGTGAGACAACAATCTTAATAAATATAGTAATCATGTGTAATAGAATATAAGACATTTAGTACTATTTATAGTAGGAGTAATAAATTAAAATGTTTCAAGGATCTTTTAACAAAACACCTAGTTTTGTACGTGCAAGATGACTCACAATCAAATATGTAAAGTTGTTAGTTCACAAAGGGATAACGACGAAGGAATAATCACAATTCTAAAGCTATGAAGAGGAGCTCCAAATGCCATTTAGGTGGTGGTAGGTTGGTAGTTTGAGGAAACTTATTATCTACTCCTATTTTTTCAATGTTGAAATCTATTAGTATAAATTTACAAGTTTCACCTAGCATGAATTGAGAATTCAACAAAGGCTTTCAAATATTTTTGCATACATGTCAGTGCACTAATGATATATGTTAGTGCACTAGTGATATATGGTTTTTAGGGTGTTTCTAGAGGTTTGGGAACCTAATAAGGTTCTAGGAGTCAATAAAATCTAATTTGCAACACTTTCTTGCAAATTTTTCAATATTTCTTGCTATAGTGCAAGAATTGCAAAAAGTTGTTAAGCAACTTTTTGTTTGAGCAACCCAATGGTCCATACTATCAGGTGGTTGGGAAAAGTAGTTGAAAATGGCCTATATAAGCTTAGGACATTCAAACATGGATCAGTGGAGAAGATCCAATTGTTATATTTCTTTCAAATCAATAGAAATTGTTGTGTTTCAGTGCATTTTCCTGATTTTGCAAGCACAGTACAAAACTTAAGGCCTGCAAGATGAACTTTATGTACTAAAAAGTTGATACTATCTATCTAGGAGATTTTGGCTTTGGTTTGAAGTCTTTACCCGTTCTCTTGCAAAAATTATTGAATTTATTAGTCTGCTAGTCTGAGAAACCCTTGATTTTAGGGTTTGGGCACTTAAATGATCCTAACTTGTTAATCCACCAGTAGAATTCCTTCTCGACTGGCATGGAGGAAGTTAAGGGTGTATACTATAGGATTTTTGTAGCTTTGAAATAGGAGTTGAAGTTTGTGATTTTTGGGAGTGAGCCCTAGGTCAAATATCCTCATGTATTTAACCCAGTTTTGAAGAAATTAGACTAATCGGAGTGATGGAGAGAGTTTGAAGACTTGATGATCAAACAAAGTGCCCTTGTTTAAGCTAGTAGAACATCATAGTAGTGGAGATTTGATCCTATGCACCCATTCTTAACCACTTGCCTTGAAAACCAAATCTAAACTAATTAATTAGGTCTGTGTACTTGGTTATGGTTATGATATGCTGGAGTAGAATTGGCCTCTGCAACTTTGGAGTCTATGAGAACTTGGAAAAGGGTACTTGAAACTAAAATTTGTTCTTTAGGTCTTTTGGAGATTTTTAAAGTTATTGGCAAAAATCAGTGTTTGGAGACCTAATAGGATTCTAGGTCTATTCTTGCAAATTAGATTGTGGGTTGTTGGGAGAACTAGTGGTTGATTTGGCTTAATTGGGTTGAAACTAAGTGGATCAAAGCCTTTGTTGGAAGTTGCAAGGTCTAGAACCATAAAATCCCCATTTTGCCCTATTTAAGGGAGTTTGTCCTTATTCCTCAATTTTGGATCAAGTTGCTTTCTGTCTTACTTGTGGGTGGTAAGATTTGAAATGTTTCTTAGTGATTCCTAGGAGGGGTAGATACTTATAAAGAAGAACAAGCCATAAGTTCAAACCTTGAAACATTTTTGATGTGTTGATTGGGGATTGGCCTTGTATTGTGCTTCCATTGTTGTGCACTCTACATCAAGTTTGTCACAAATGAACATGGGACATGCATCCCATTATCTTAAAGCATTGGCATAATACACTTTTAAGGATATTAATGCCATGAAAGTAGAGACTTAAGCCAAGAGACATGGATTGGATGAGGTCAAGCAATAGATATATGAAAGTTCTCTATAATAGCTTAAAAACATTAGATACTTGCAGCCTCTAGATTCACCATGCATTAGTTATAGTTTGTGACCAAGTTTTGAAAGGTTTTGTAAATTTCTTCAAAGATACCTATCTACTTCCAGTTTTGGAGTTATTTATCATGAAAGGGCTATAAGTCTTGTCTCCACCATGGAAATTTCGTGGTCTTTTGGATTTCAAGGCTACAGACCCTAATGTATTATATTATGCAAGCAAGGTCCCTAAAAGTGAGTGCAAAGAATTCTTTGACCAAGCCTTAGGCGAACTAGGCAATGCCCCACTAGGAACTGTCAGCAAAGAAAGAGCTCTCGAGAGCAAAGCTTGAAGAATGAAAACTTTCCCTTCTAAGAGATTGAATATGGGTATGAGGAGGTTCTAACTTGTGGAGGAGGAGTCTTGATGAAGTGTGGAAGGTGTCTTAAAAGTGGGGACAACAGGCAGCCAAGAAAACCCTACCAAACCCTCAATTTTGCTATTTTTGTTGTATGACCTGTACGCACCTTGAGACCCTAAAAATCCTTAAGCATGGGTCCTATGTATCAATTTTTCTTAAGGCCAAAGGTGTTGAAAATCTAAGTCAAAGGAGCTATTGGCCCTAGAAATCTGGGTGGAGGCCTAATTAGGGGCTCTCTTTGTAGCCCTTTTGTGAAGAAATCTTGAAATCAGGTACAAACCCATTGTTGTTATCCATTCAAACATAGTACAAGTGTTCCAATAACACCTTAGGACATCATGGAAACCTTGGTTGGACTGGGGAGTGTTATGGTACCGTAGTAGACCTATAAAACCTTTGGAGGGATATTGTTCCTAGAAGAGTAAGGGAGTGATGTTGCAAGTTTGGATCAGTTAACCTGGTGAGGAGGTTGGGCAAGGTCAGGGGATGTTCTAATTAGAAAGAGATCCTATAGACCACATAGGTGTACAGAAAACACCAAGATCCACATATAATATACAAGGTTGCACGAGGACAGGGGTACTTGGGGTACTTAAGGTATAGGTATGGGTACGGGTACGGGGATGGGTACAACTATTTTTTATAATAGGGGATGGGGGTACTTGGGTGTGTCAAAATTTATTTTTAATTATACTTTTATATTTATAGAAAACCTGAATTTGTGATTCATGACAATGATTTTTCAAATCAAGAACAATGATAAAGTTTGCAAATGTAATGTATTGTTTTCAGTTTCAGATTTGTTATATGTTTGTAATAATAATTTATGATAAATGATTAGATGCATAACATAGAAGGTAGGTTTAAAAATAAACAAGAAGATCATAAATCATATGACAATGACATATTGCAAATGATAAATTTCTAGCTTTAGCACTGATAAAGTTTATTGTTGATCAATATTGTATCAAAGTTTCAAACTAATTAGGTATTGAATTAAGCTTGATAAACAAATAACAGAGAAGGCAAACTTTAAACATGAACAAGATCATAAATCATATGATGATGACATATTGGAAATGATAAACTTATGCTTAAACAATGATAAAGTTTATGGTTAATCAATATTCTATCAAGTTTTGAATTGATTAGATATTGAATTAAGCTTGATAAACAACGAGTTGATACACAAACAAAAAATCTAAAATCTCAATCAAGGTCCTTAGCTATGATGCCCTCCATTGAGTACTCGGTATTTGGAATATGTGTACCCGGTACTTGGGTACGTGGGTACGAGTACCAAGGGTGTCATACATGAAGGAACATATAATATATTATGATAACCAATAATGTCATACATGAACAAACATATAATATAAAATGATAACCAATAATGTCATACATTAACAAACACATAATATATTATGATAACCAATAATGTCATACATGAACAAACATATCATATATTAACCAATAATGTCATAAGTCTAATAATGTCATGCATCAAATAAATGTCATACATCAAATATAAAATGTCATATATACATCAAATGTACATCAAATATGTCCACTAACATAAAATCCAACATATATGTCTATTGATGCCTATACATGTATGTCTATCAACTATATCTCCTCCTTCCCATGAGGGGAAGGAAACAAATTTCTAGAGGTCTTCAGTCATCGTGTGGAGGGAGATGATGGCGATGATGGGGTCTTCCTCACATGCTTGCTCATCTTCTTGTTGAGGCTCTTCTCTAACTTGAGCTGATACAAACAAAGTAGATATGAATCAATAATTATTATACATTGAAATCAAATATATGTACACACAAAATTAATTATTTTCTTACCACCATCATATAGTCGCTCTACAAGTCCACCTCGAAGTCTCGTGGACAATCGAGTGTGACAAGACCCTACAACAATTCAATCAATATAATCACTTATAAATAACATTAGAAATTTTGATACTAACTATTATTAACAACAACTAAAACCAAGAAAATTCTTTCATACCTCAGTCAATGGCTGTGAACTAGCCATAGCTGTAGCCACTCCAGGATTGACAGACTATCAAAGATAAGGAGGAGTCTCAGATGTCAAGAGTTGCATGTCATACAATACATGTTACATGTAACATGAAACATGAAAAAAATATAATCAAATGAATTAAATTAACATGAAACAAATGTACCTCTACGAAGCTCATATCACATCTAGGCTCAGATTCCGTAGTGAATGTCGACAGTCCTGTAGAGAACTAATGCACATGCATAATTTTTTTTTTCAATCCTTCATATGATTACTTAATAAATATATGTATTAATTTAAATGATTAAATCGATACATACCTCTAAACTCATCGACGAGATGAAAAATGGGGCCGGGGGATTGCTGCTAGGGCCACCAACACTCTAACCCTGAATTTTGAACAATGTCAATACATGTTAATTAATTAGTCATTCACTATACATATGAAATGTGATCAAATTAGTTTATTATAATTGTAATTTACCTATGTGTCAATACCACATGTCTCATTCAGGAACTGATCAATCGCTAACTCATCATCCACACCATCTCCAACATGACTACCAAATGTGCATAAGGATCCGCATGATGTGCACTTGTGACTGTGACATGCAGAAGGCTCCTCCTCAACTAATGGAGATCTAGATATCAATAATCTAAACATCTAGACTGAGATTCTGCCATTTGTTGGTTCTAATCATTTTCTTATTAGACTGGAATTGACCGAACCTCAAAAACCCATTAGAAGTGCGTTTAAATGTGAAAAAATGTGGTTTCTGGATGCTAGTTTTTTAGAAAACATCAAAGTATGGTGGTCTCAAGGTGACTTTGAGGGATAAAAAATGTTCATTTTTGTTTCCAAAATGAAGATGCTTAAAGAATCCATCCTAAGATGGAATAGTGATCATTTTAAGAACATCTTTAAAGAAAAAATATAAATTAAAAGAATTAAATATAGAAGTAATTAAATATGGTATGAATAATGATAGTTATGAATTAGAAAAAGAATTGTTAGCAAAACAAGAAGATATTATGACTAAGGAAGAAGTCTTCTGGAAACAAAAGTCCAGAGAAAGGTGGCTGGAAGAAGGAGATCAGAATAAAAAATATTTTCATAACTCAACTATCTATAATAGAACAAAGAATAAAATAACTAGGATCAGAAATAAGGAAGGTCAAATAACTGATAACCCATCGGAAATTGTTGAAACTTTTGTCAATCACTTTCAACAACTCTTAAACAACATAGAGGGATCAAATAGATTAGAGCAAGAGAAAATGCTGAAAGTGATCACCAAATTGATATCCCAAGAAGATAATAAAGCTTTAAATCAACCTATAATGCTAGAAGAAGTTAGAAGCGTGGTATTTAGCTTGAATCTAGAGAATTCTCCAGGAACAGATGAATTTCAAGTTTTCTTTTACAAAAAATGCTGGGAAATTCTTGAAAGAGATCTTTGGGAGGCATTAGAAGCCTCGAGGAAGGGCGAATCCCTTTTGTCAAAAATTAATCACTCGTTTATCACCCTAATTCCCAAAAATTAGAGCCTAAAAATCCTAGTGACTTTAGGCTGATCACACTTTGCAACACTATCTATAAAATCTATTCCAAAATCTTAGTGAATAGACTAAAACTAATCCTACCTAAAATTATATCAGAAGAGCAAACGGGCTTCGTACTAGGCAGATCCATTTTAGATGGCATCATAATTATACAAAAGGTCATACATTTAGCTCTCAAGAATAAGGAAGCTTGTATGTTTATGAAGTTGGAGATTCAAAAACAATATGACATGGTTGACTAGCGGTTTCTATGCAAAACTTTAGAAGCCTTTGGTTTCTCATGTCAATGGATCAATCTCATCTTTAATTGTATCTCCACCACAAGGATCTCGATCCTTGTCAATGGGTCGCCTGAAGGCTTTTTTGAAGTCTCAAGGGGAATAAGACAAGGGCATCCTTTATCCCCTTTCCTTTTTGTTATTATGGCCCGGGCTTTTGGAAGAGCTATTACAAAAGCTTATATAAATAAAGACATCAAAGGGGTGACTATAACTAGTAACATGCCTAATATCACCCACCAACAATATGCAGATGATACAATCCTACCACGAGAAAGTTCACAAAAGGAGGCAATTAATTATAAATCGATCATTGATAGTTATATGAAAGCATCAGGACAAAAAATTAATGAAGCTAAATTTGGAAATTTTTTCCTTAATACGGAGGAAAAAATGGAAAATCAAATTTGTCAAATTATGGGGTACAAAAAAGGTCTCTTTCCATGTAAGTATCTCATATAGATTTGGAAAGAAGCTTGAAATTAGGGAAGGTATGGCACAATACCTTGGAAAAAATGGAAACCAGGATCGATAATTGGAAAGACAAATGGCTTACGAAAGTAGGCAAGAGTGTTATGATAAGATCGATCTTATCAGCAATTTCGACCTATCCTCTCTCTTACCTCCGTCTTCCGAAACATCTGCTCCATAAGTTTGAAGCTAAATTGAGAGATTTTTTTTATGGAAAGATGGTGCGGATTCCAAAAAGTTGGCACTCATTAAATGGGATAAAGTGTGTAAACCTAAGGAGCTTGGGGGTTTAGGTATCAAGAATCTTTTATGGAAAAATGAAGCTCTAGAGGCTAAACTGGTCTGGTGTCTTTATTTTGATAAAGACCAGAAATGGGCTAAGATATTATTTAATAAGTATCTTAATGTAGATGTTCCAAGTTTGATTTTCAGAATGAAGTTACTATCGAAGGGTTTAGAAAGTTGGAACTTCATGAGCAAGTGTCAACACTTAATCAGCAAATTTCTAACCTGGGATGTCGAGAATGGTGAAGAAGCTCTTTTTGGGGAAGACTCATGGGATGGACATCCTCTGATAGACAATGGTCTCAACTTAGTCAGTCTTAAACAAAAACTAATTAATCACTGGGGAAGAAGAGTTAAAGATTACAAGTCTAGGTCCATTTTTGATAATAACTCCATTTGGAGCTAGAAATCTATGGACGGATTAGATCTGAATCTCGAGGAGGTTCTGGCATATCAAGAGATCATCTCCACTAGGGTGATCAAACATGTTGAAAGGAAGGACATATTGATTTGGGCATCATCTAATGATGGCAAATATAACATTAAAAATGGGTATAAGGCCCTTATTAATTCTAAAAGGTGGGAAGAAGTGGAGATTCCTACTCAGCTGTGTTGGGACTTGGCTTGCTTACCAAAAGCAGGCTTTTTCTTATGGTTAGCATTTCAAAATAGGATTCTGATAGTAGATAGACTCAAGAGAATTGGCTTGGTAGGCTCGTCTAGATGTTATCTTGTAAAAGCAACTATAAAGATGTCGATCATCTGCTCGACAATTGTCCCTTTTCTCATAAATGTTGGGATTAGCTCTTTCTCATTTTAGGTTGGTCCTCTGCACTCCTTGAAAATTTTAAGGATTTTCTCAAGGGTTGGCCAACTAATATTTGTAAGGGCGTATATAGTAAACTCTAGAACATCAGCCTGTCCATCCTCATGTGGGAAATTCGGAAAGAAAGAAACAGGAGGATTTTCAGCAATGAAGAGATGAAGGAAAAAGAATTGATTCTTAAGATAGAAGCTAGTATAGCTGAAAATATGAATTCCTACCTTAGGAAATCTAGAATGTTAGAAGGCTCCTTTTCCATTTGGGATGGCACAATTAAGAAGCGATGCCCCAATTTGATTAATCCTCCGCTGGTATTTTCTAGGGCAAATAAGGAGGCTAAGAAAAATTGCAAGTGGTCGCCCCCGCCGAAGGGATGGACCAAGCTCAATTTTGATGGTGTTGCTAGAGGCAACCCAGGGGTGGTTGGAATTGGATGCATTATCAATGATGATTCAAGAAATTGGATAGCTAAAATAGCTAAACCCATCAATTTGACCTCTAATAACTTAACAGAATTCTTAGCCTTGGAAGAAAGTTTGAATACTTGCCTTCAGTTAGGCATCGCTAAGCTAATTACTGAGGGCAATTCTCAAATTGTTTTAAATGATATAAGGAAGAGATCAACTACAAGTTAGATTCTCAACTCAAGACTACAAGAAGTTATCCTCTTGCTTGACAGATTCGAAGAGACAAGGATTTGCCATATCTATAGAGAAGGTAATGTAAAGGCAGATTTATTAGCTAATATATGGGCCGACAGTAAGCAGTTAGTCATGTTTAAATCTTAAGCTCTTTCTTTATTAGGTAATCCTTCATCTCTTAATTTCCAGTACCAAAGGAGGGTACTAAGATAATTATTTATGTCTTATTAGAGATATGTTCTTACTATAAGAACTTAGGTATCCTTTCGATAAGGTTTCAAAGGTCCATTTAATTGTAAGTTTAAGCATGGCATTAGAGATTTTCGAACCCCAATTTTCTTTTACAAGATGTCCACTAAACTTGTGAACAAGGACAAAGCACTCATTGGCAAGAGTGGATTAATTCCTTAGTACATGACAGCCTATTTTTAAATTATAAGATGGTGATATCTTTTATTACAGCTTTGAGTAAATTTGAGAGACTTTGCATTAGGTTCAGTGTTTTTATTTCCTTGAATTGTCTTCAGTAGGAAGGGTTTGCAACATAGAACATGGACACTAACATCTGCATATTTCATTCATCTGAAGTGAGAATGATGGCTTTTATGGGGAACGTGAAGCCAGAATGTTGGAACAATATCCTCAGATTGGTCGATGGCATGAGAAGAATTGTTGTCAACTGAGCAATAGGAGAAGGAGTGTTCAAGTATGACCACTCTTGGAGGACAAATAACAATGTCATTAGTACTTTTATAGGTTTCTTGGCAAGGATTGGTTTTAGAAAGTGGGCCATGATTCATCTGTGCTTGAACATATTCCAATCTACTTGGTGTAAAGGCATAGAGGAGGCGATTATGGGTCTTGATGAAAACTTATGTCTTTTGCTCCCTAAAATGTATATGGAGCACTCTCTAGGGAGCCTAATTATTGCTAATATCTTGAGGCATCCCACTTTAGTTATCAGAGATAGAGTATCTTTTGAATTGACTTGGCCCAAAATGGAACCCTGTTTCCATTTTTTAATGGGGTGGAGGAAGATAGCGCCGATGATTGGGCACAGGTGATTGGTAAATTACCTCAAAATCCACAAGGCATACATCCACCCGAGGGTTTCATTTGAAGACCTCGATAGAGTGAATTTTTTCACTCCAAACATCAAGAAGACTAGCAGGGAGAAGTCCTCTTTTGAGTTCCCTCCTTTTTTCAAGGCAGAAAATCCCAATAATGTGGTCGAAGTTATCATGATATATTGGAAAAAGTAATGGAAGCTCTTGCAAGGTTGGCCCTTTTGGCATTTTCATCTTGGTCATTTAATGTAGCTTAGATAGTTCAAGGGGCCTTTTGTTTTGTTTTTGTCTTATTAGGTATAGCCCCTGTATTTTGATTTTAGGCCCTTCATATGTAGCATTTTAGTGCTTTTGGTATATATTCATAATATTCTCGACTGTAAATTTAGCCCTCCTAGTGGTATTTTCTGATGGATAGATAAGAAGGAAAGGGCTCAGGATTTTTGATAAAATACTTTGTACAATTCTCTGTATATTGTAGGGTCTCTACTTTGTAAAACAAGTAAAACGACATAAAGCTTATATAAAGCTGGTTAAAATTATAATAATATTTATGAGCTCACTCCAGTGCATATTTTAATGGACTGGCATTGAGATGGGTATGGTCAATTTTTTTCCTGTTATTAAGCAATACGTAGGTTTTTGGTTTTTTCTGGTTTATGGATGATTTAGACAGGATTTGTGTTTGGTCACCGAAACTCCATGGAGATTTGAGACTTTTAAGTATGTTTTCAGCAGATTATTCCTTTGCTCATAGTTAAAATCTATGTTTTTCCTTGATTCAATTTTAATAGAAATTATGGTAACGAAGATTAATTTAGCTTCTCTGTTTTTATGGTGTTTTAAGATTTATATCTTAAAGGGTGGTTTTAAGGGTGGTGTATCTCTGTTTATAGCTTTGGCCTAAATCTATCTGCTATTATGGATTTCATTGTTGTTATATTTATCCCTTTGGTTTCAAGGCGGCAGGCATTCTCATTATCATGGTGCAGTAGTTTTGTTTTAAAAGCATAGAGGATATCATAGGGTAATTTCAAGGAATTCCTTTTTTGGTTATTTTATTATTGGTACTACTTTAGGATTATTAATTCTATAATATTAGACGTATGATCTTCTTATGAATAAATTATTAACTTAGTACTATTTGGGATGTTGTATCCTTTGCTGATAGTTGATTATTTCCTTATAGCTTTATGATGACTAACATTGTTGATTGATAAGAATAGTAGACAAAGTATGATTTCAGCATGAAAGGCTTGGTTAGCTCTAAGGTGAATTTGAGCAAACATAAAAAAGATAATGTATTCAATATCAATGTAATATAGTAGGGGTATGCCCCTATAATCTTTGTAATTTAAAATGAGTAAAGATTCCACTGGGGTATGCCCCTTTTAAAATGTAATAATATAGGACTGTTGTCCCGGGCTAGACTGGAGGTTTTCTTCTTTGTTCTTTCTTACCAGTGCTAGTTTGAATAGAGGATAGCTATTGTATTTTTATTTTTATTTAATAAAATTTATCAAGGCCTTGGTTGTTTACCAATCGAAAGATATATATATATATATATATAGTTAACCTCATAATGGTTTTTGACACTTGAGTGCCAATAACACTTACCTACTCTATATTGGAGCCGAGTACACCATGCATGTCGAGCCACAACAAATGTCGAGTTAGGAAAGACTTTAGGTGCCGAGTGATCTTCATGTGCCGAGTAGTTTTCAGATGCCGAGTGAAGATCAGGTGTCGAGTGTTAACAAGTGCCGAGCAACATAAGGTGTTGAGTGTTAACAAGTGCCGAGCAACATAAGGTGCCGAGTGTTAACAAGTGCTGAGTAACATAAGGTGCCAAGTGATACAGTTTTGTTTAGGTGCCGAGCTATCCAGGAAACAACATGTGCCGAGTATTAGCAATACTTTAGGAGCCGAGTAACTCAGAATATCAGCATAAGAGTTTGTAATTGCACAAACTATGACGCAAATAGTTTTTGCAGCCGACATAAGGTAAATCTCGAAGGGATTAATGATGAGATCGAATCTTTTATCTTTCCTATGCAATCTACATGCAGCCAATAAGAAAAATGATAAAGGCATGCAACCAATAGAAGAAATGCAAATAATAAGCGGAAAATGCAATCTTTTATTACTGTAATAAGAAGGGGCATACAGCTAATGTGTGCAGGAGTAGAAGATTCAATCAATCAAATACACCCAAAAATAAGAGTTTCTCTCACAAGTGCAACATGCAAGGACATTTGACACAAAATTGCATATCCAATGTCACAAGGACTCAGAGATTTGATGGACATTGTTATAATTGCAAAAAGTATGGACATAGGGCATTTGAGTGCAGGTCAAAACCTATGTGGACATCCAATCAACCAGCAAAAACAGAAGGGAATGAAAGTCATTACCATTGGGATTACAATACCAGGTATAGTTGTCATTATTGTCAAGAATATGGACATATACCACAGAACTGCATAAGAACACATTTCAGAGGGAACTACAAAAGATGGTTGAATCAAACTACATGTTTTAGTTTTTTGAAAATTGGTCATATCAGCAGAAACTGTCCTACAAGATCAAAGGCACCCAAGACTAAAGAAAACAAGGGAAAAGAAAAGATTGATGTCGAAAAGATAAGGGGGAAAATGAATAAGACTTGGAAAAAGAAAGATGAGTACAACACATCAAGCGAAGGGATCACTCCACCCAATGGGTCAAGTGATCACACCTCATCAAACTAAGCATAAGAAGTATACTGGATTGATATACAAAGCTATATCACACATCAGTCCCAAGACAAAGAAGCCATGCTAAGTATAAATCTGCATGAAACAAGATGTCAAGACAAAATCTAAATGTTGTTGCCGGAATATCTTTGGATGTTGAGTTAAACTCCAACACATGTTGAGCTCCTAACAGCGATCGAGCTGATAACTAATGCCGAGTTGGTTAACTCGAATGGAAGCCGAGCAAAGTGAAAATATAATGCAAGCTGAGTTAGGTCAAGATTTCTTCAGAAGCCGAGTTGGTAGTTGAGCATTTAATGTGATGGAAATAGGGTATATTATCGCAATTTCAATCAGTTTTACTCATTGCAATCAAAGAACAAAGAAGAAGAAAGAGAGTTGAGCGACTTCATAGCAAGAATCTAACATTTCAAGCAGATTACAACCTCATTCAACACGTTTTTCATCGATCTTAAGGTATTTTCATTTGTACCGAGCTACGCAGTTTCGTATCTTTTTATTGTGAAAACCCTAGTTTGCATAAATGGCGTCAAGTTCGAAGAAAACTGAGGATAAAGAAATGTTTGAAGTTCAATTAGTTTCAAATGAGGTCAAGCAACCCAATTTTCAACCCATTCTCGAAGTTGCCTACAAAAATGACCCAGCCGGAGCTCTCTCCCAAATTCCCACAAAAGTTGTAATGGTCCAAGACATGAGAAAATGTTACAACTATAAGATAGGTGCCCTAAGAGACATGAAAATAAGACAAGCTTATGAAAAATTGTGCGTAGATGGAGTCTTGAAAGATGAATTCAAAATCGTTGAAAGAAAGGGTTTAACCCGAGTTTTGAGCTTTCCCACCGTATTCAAAACAGAATGGGTTAGACTTGTGCTGAGCAGAATTCATGGTGGAAATTTGTGGTTAGAAGATACTCCCATCAAATTGACAAAAGAAATCATACATAGAGTAACAGGGTACCCAACCCTAGATCGGTTCAAAACTTTGAGAAGTGAATCAAAGGAGGTTATTGAAAAGAACACTGGTGCCCAGTGGAACAAAAGAGGAATGATAATTCACACCATACAGGATCCTCTAGTTGAGTTTGTTGTTAGAGTCATCGCCCATAAATTCTACCAATCCAGTAGACTTAATAGTGTACCATGTATTGCAGTAGATGTAGGCTACAAATTGGTGAAAAAGGATCATACTTATGATCTTGCAGAACTGCAACTACAACAGATCAATGAAACCTAGCTGTCATAAGAAGAACAAAGGGCACTCAATGCAAATTTGGAGCAATCCTAGTTTGCATATTCTTTTATGTTCAGAATGAGTTTCATTCTTTTGGCAAAGTGGCATGGAGGAATGACAGAACCATCATTACCCAAATTAATGAATATATAGAGCAAATGGGAGAAAATTTTGATACCTTGATGACAAGCTATTTTGAGGATTTCAAGAAATCCATGAAGCAAAGATCAAGGATACCAATTTCCTTAGTGGAAAAACATACTAATGATATATGTTTCTTAGTTGACATTGATTTTAC
Source organism: Cupressus sempervirens (assembly GCA_028749045.1). NCBI lineage: Eukaryota > Viridiplantae > Streptophyta > Pinopsida > Cupressales > Cupressaceae > Cupressus > Cupressus sempervirens. The sequence goes on from CM053792.1 coordinate 725,971,337, forward strand.
CTATATTCAAGCAGTAATACCAAAGGTAAGATGGCTAAGGCCATTTGGATATGAAATTAATGTTGATGAGGCATCTGCAGCAATAACTACATTATTGGCAGAAGAAACAGATAAAAGTGCTCCACATTGTGGCTCTTATGATGTGGTAAGATCAAAGATAAACATGGAATTAAAAACTGCTTCCACATTGAAGAAGAAAGACAAATTATTAAAGAAGATTAAGAATAAATTTGGTAAAGAAATTGAGGCTGAAGCAAAAGGAGAAGAAGATGACAGTGATGATGAAGATGAGCAAGAACAAGGGCCAATGGAATTAACTCAAGGTCTTGGAGAAGACAAGGAGGAAGGTGTAGAGGAAGAAGAAGCCAAGGAAGCACCAACTGATGCTGAGCCAAAGAAGAGAAAGGCAACATAATAGCCTCCAGCTAAGCCCAAATCAAAGAAAGCTGCCACACCATCACCTCAAAAGCCAACAATATGAGCAGCAACAAGGGCCTCCACTCAAAAGGCCAAGAGGAAGTTACAAAGAAGGAACAAATCAAGGAAACACAGGAAGAGCCGAGGAAAAGAAGAAGATATGTGGCTCAACCTGATACTGATGAAGAAGACCAATCTGAAAAGGTAAGCCATTCTTCAGTTGATACCTTATGTAAAAAGATTGGAAATGGTGGCTTAAGTAATTTAAATAAAGTCGATTTCAATAAATTTACTAAAGAATAACAGAATAAGATAAAAGAAACAGTTTATGGAATGATGACACAGTTCAAGTACACTCCACTTGAACTAGATGGACAATTGCCAAAAGAACTGTCAAAAATTGTAGAAGACAGATGGCATTTCTGTTTGAAAATGAAGAAGGAGATGAGGGAATCAACTCTAGCAAGTGTATTGCCGGATTTGACTAAGGAACAAGTAAAGAATGCAGTCAAAAGGCAAAATAATAGGTTTACACCTAAATACAGGGCATTCTTCATACTCCAAAATAGGATGGAAGAAATTGTTCAAAGAACAATGAAATCATGGAAGAACTTGTACAAAAAGATTGAAGATTTTCTTGAAGAAGAATACAAGGAAGAAGTTGTTGTACCAATAGAGGAGAGGAGAAAAAGGAAAGAAGATGAAGAAAAGAAAAGAGAAGAAGAAAGGAAAGAAGAAGAACAAAAGAAGAGAGAAGAAGAGAAGAAGGAAGAAGAAAAGAAAGATGGAGAGGAGGAAGAGACACAAAAACAAGATATAATGGGAATAGCTGAGCAAGAGCAACAACCAGATCAGAGTGTGCAAGACACACAATTGCCACCCCCTAGCCCTCTTCAAGCATCCATCTCACTTGCAGACACTGTAACTATTACTGATGTTCTTGATACTTTTGGTCAGAATATCAATCCATTAACTGTAGAAGATCTTAAAAGAATTCTTGACCAATCTACCCAACAAGCAATATTATGTGCAGATCCAGTATTGGTCAGTATGGATGAACTACAAAAACTAGTAGAAAGTACAGTCAAAGATAAGGTGAATCCACAAGAACCACCTTCTATCATCTCTACAACTACTAGTAGTCAATTTCAAATGCCAACAAGCATAGTTGATGCTACAAGATAGAAGCCAAGTGTAGCTGTAGAAAAAGGAACAGAACAAACAGGACAGACTATTACATCTGATCCTATAGCACAAACACAAGGTGCACTTCCACAAATTACAATAATTGATCATGGTAGACAGAAGGAGGAGGAAACAGTGAAAACTCCTAAAGAATAGGAGGCAATACAAACATTAATAGATTTGCCTACCTTGGGAACTCCTTCACACCAGCCATTGCAAACATCTGTACCAACATCTAATACTACCAGAGTTGCAAGGGTACTTCACTATGGAGACCTTGAATTAGATGAGGAGATAGTCATACCAGGCTATGACTCAAAAACAATAACCATTGATCAAATCAATGAGGTGCAAGAAGCACTGGATAGGAGGAAAAGATAGGAGATACTTAGGAAGGAGTATAAACAAAAGCAAACACTATATGAAATTAAGGACATCTTTATGGATGCCTTCAGTTTGCAATCACCAGATGAGTCAAAGCATATAACGAAGCAATTATCAGATATTATTGATCAGGTGACAAATGAAGACCTAGAAACAAATGCAAAACTTATGGAATGGTCAAAGAGAAAAATCCAAGGAAAAGTAAATGAACAAATATCAAGTCAAATTGCACTTTCACAGGTTAAATTAGCAAAGCTCATTGACAAAGTAAAAAAAGGTACTTGTAAATATATTCTCAGTGTACAAAAAGTTGTGTGATTTTTCATACTTCACACAAGAGACAAGCCAAAAGATACTGAGCCTGGAAAGAAATTTAAACATTTCAAGCATGTAACTACCAAATGATCCAGCTCAAAGTGAGAAGCATTTTGCTCAATCGCTTCACACACAAAGAAATAGTCGTATTAACAGTAGATGAGGCTAATATCAAGGCCAAATTAATATAGCTCCAGTCCTCCATTACCCGACATTTAGAAATACTTCATAAAGAGCAAGTATATGTTGAAACTGTTCTCAAGAAAGACCCAAATCTTTCTACTTCAGAAGGACTTATTCATCTTGCTGCCAAGACTGCCATCCAGCACAAGTCACTGGAAATTGCTTTGAACAATTGGGATGTAGCTCTTAGGATGATTATGGAGGTAAACAACACATTTTTGGAAAAATATGGTCTTAACCCTTAAACATTCTTTGACATAAGTGTCAAAAAGGGGGAGAAAAGAGACATAATAGGGGGAGAAACAAATATTATGAGATGAATTAATGGGGGAGAAAAGATACAAAGGAGGAGCTTGATATACAGATAAGGCACAATCAACTCAGGGGGAGTTACAAAATTTTTGCAGTATATATTGTAAGATTGTAAGTTACAAATCTTGATCAAGTTTTCTTTAAACTCTGTATATACCAATCATATTAGTAAGTGTACTCATAAGGTTAGTTAAGTGTTTTTGTCACTCATGTCAAAGGGGGAGATTGTTAACCTCATAATGGTTTTTGACACTTGAGTGCCAATAACACTTACCTACTCTATATTGGAGCCGAGTACACCATGCATGTCGAGCCACAACAAATGCCGAGTTAGGAAAGACTTTAGGTGCCAAGTGATCTTCATGTGCCGAGTAGTTTTCAGATGTCGAGTGAAGATCAGGTGCCGAGTGTTAAAAAGTGTCGAGCAACATAAGGTGTCGAGTGTTAACAAGTGCTGAGCAACATAAGGTGCCGAGTGTTAACAAGTGCCGAGTAACATAAGGTGCCAAGTGATACAGTTTTGTTTAGGTGCCGAGCTATCCAGGAAACAACATGTGCCGAGTATCAGCAATACTTTAGGAGCTGAGTAACTCAGAATATCAGCATAAGAGTTTGTAATTGCACAAACTATGATGCAAACAGTTTTTGCAGCCGACATAAGGTAAATCTCGAAGGATTTAATGATGAGATCGAATCTTTTATCTTTCCTATGCAATCTACATGCAGCCAATAAGAAAAATGATAAAGGCATGCAACCAATAGAAGAAATGCAAATAATAAGCGGAAAATGGAGATTGAATATGGATCGTAGATCCATAACTAACCCTAAATCCTCAAATGTCTTTATAAGGAAGACGAAATTTCATTGTAAAATATATGATTGGACATACAAGGGTGCACAAGGAAATCTATTTTCAGAAGCGAGGGTTATCAGATCACAAAAGGATCAAGATCAGAGAAAGCGGAACAGGTGCTTGCATTCAGCAATCAAGGATTGTAATCTATCAGATTCATTATACCTAATACTTTCTAGCAATTGTATTAGAATGAAAATCCTATGGTGATAGGTTAGCTTAACAACTATTTCGAAGATCCTTTAATTAGGTGATTAAATCCTTTAACAGAGTGACACTTCATGTAAAGTGTTTGTAAAGCCTCTAACCAGGTCACTATTAATACAGTGTAAAGCCTTTAACAGGGCAGACCATCAGAAGTGGTTGAACAATATTGCTACAGTAATTTTTGTGGGTATCATCCCCACCCCAGTTTTACCTTCTTATTCCTAGAGGGTTTTTGGGTTACCAAATTCCAGTGTTATGAGTTGTTGATGCATGTCTTAGTTTCATGTTTACTTGATGTATTTACATGCATGCAATTTACTTTCAGTTAAAAGTTTTATTGGTTAAAGTGTGATACTTCTGATTCACCCCCCCCCCCCCACTTTCATAAGTATTCTTTCCATATTTGAATATTCAAACATATATTTCTATTAAAGATTTTATTGTTTGTGATCTATAAGGATGGAGATTAAAGAGATAACATTAAGAATTCAAAGAAGACTATAAGTAAATGTATTTGTACATATTTTCTAGGGTGCCACTTTGAAGGGAACCAACACATTATTCTACCTTGTAAAAATAGAATTTACCAACAATATATCTTCAATATTAATTTATGTAATTTAATTTAATGTAGTGATCAATTAAAATTATATGTTAAATTATATGATGTATATGTTGATAATTTAGAACACAACAAGTAGTTATTGTCTAATTATACCTAAGTTGGTAAAACTTAATTGAGATAACATTAATTTTGACTTTATTTAAGAATAAATATTTCAAGAAATTTTGGTATTGTTTGTGTAAGGAAATGTGAGGATAATTATATATCTCTAAGTATAGTTTTTAGTTTAATCAAGTAGAATAGTAAAGAGAAAAATTTAATAGTTATAAGAAATTTGATTAATATTTTTATGAAACTTTTACTTAGACTTTTTAAAAATCATTCGTGTGTGTGTGTGTGTGTGTGTGTGTGTGTGTGTGTGTGTGTGTGTGTGTGTGTGTGTGTGTGTGTGTGTGTGTGTGTGTGTGTGTGTGTGTGTGTGTGACTACACCAAAATGTGGTGTCAAAAGAGGGATATAAGTGGTCACTTTTTTTTCCCCAATTCAACAATTTCTGAACTTTGACAGGAATTTGAAGATAGTTACGCTTAAAATTTTAAGATATGACAAAAACAAAAGTAGTAGTACTTTGAATCTAGTTTCTAAACTACTATTTTTTTTCAAAATAGTTTAGTCTTAGGTCCTCAAAAAAGGGAGTCACATAAAGTGGTAGTATTTTTTCAGAGAAAACATAACATAGTGCAAAGTGTGGCCTCCCTAAAATTTTAACTTTTTTTTTTTGAAATTCTTTAATTGCTCTAGTCGAAAAGGTACCTAACACCTTGTATTTTATCCCAGATTTTTCGAGTAATTTTATAATGTGATTTTTTTTTTAATGAATTTTGTAATTGGACACATTCCAAAAATGTTAAATATTTGTGTGCTCCCCCTAGAAATGGTTGAAAACTAATCTAAAATAAAAACTTCTTTTTTTCAAAGTGTGTAAAATGGAGTCTAGTTTCTAGAAAACTAAGTTGTTGCAAAATTCAATGAACAAGCTAAAATCTACACCCCAATTAGTACATGTTGATTTTTTATAAAATGGACATACATTCAAAAGAAATTATAGTGGAAAGGCTTGAAATAGTTCAAATTCAAAATAAATTATATGGTTACATAGCTAACACAGAGATCTATAATGTCATGTAACCTAACTTTGTCGATGCTCAACCACAAGGAAACTTGAAGGAGAGCACACAAGAAAAATCAGTCATTTTTGTATGGTTGTTGCAAAACATGTCTCAGATGAGTTTAAAGACTCCAAACCTTTGGGTTGGATCCCAAAGTAAAATCCAAGACTTAGGCTTGGTAGAATCCAAAACTTTAAATAGTGTGTACACACCATAATGTGTGCACACACACTTTGTAAGGTTGAATTTCAATAGAGAGGGAAGTAGAGACACAGAGAGGGTAGAGAGCGAGAGAGAGTAGAGGATGTGGAGATAGGAGAGGGTGGCAGAGGGTGGCAGAGAGAGAGAGAGAGAGAGAGAGAGAGAGAGAGAGAGAGGTAACTATAGAATAAGAGTTGGAGTTTTATATTAAATCAATAAATACATTAAATGATTTCACAAAGCCTAATTAAAAACTAAATTACCCAATATACCAAATTAAACACTAATTGTACCCTAATTAGATACTATACTATATTGAATCTTAACACACAAATTAAAATTGCAATATATTAAAAACTCCTAGTGTTGCTCTCTATGCAATCTTATAAATAATCAAATTCTAAATATAATCTAGGCTATAACACAAAATGAAATTATAAGTTTATTCTTAGGACTTTCCCCAAGGATGCTACTAGCAATGGAGACTTTAATTTAGCCTTGATATCTCTTAGCTTTCTTCACACACACACACACACACACACACACACACACACACACACACACACACAGAGAGAGAGAGAGAGAGAGAGAGAGAGAGAGAGAGAGAGAGAGAGAGAGCACATTAGTATTAATTGCTAGCTAACAACAAGTTAAGATCTTTAATTTACAGACAATAAAGTGTTTATAAATCAATTTAAAGGTAAGTGTCAAATGCCAATAATTTTATTTTTTGGATTAATGGAATTCATTAAATGAATATTGATTGATTTTAACTATATCAATTGAGAGTTAAAAATATTTCAAGTTTACAATCTTGTTTCTCCTCAATCTTAATTAGTTGATAGAATACTTAATTTATAAATAATAATAAAATTGATATCTAAATTTTATTTTCTAGAAGATTTATTGAAAGTATGAAATGAACTTTGATCAATTTCGAAAAAATTAAATAAATGTCAAGATTTACTAAATATTAAAAAATAATTGTGGCCGTGATTAAAAATGTTTAATTTTGCAAGCAATATGTTACTTAAGATATTAATATAACTATACTATTAATATAGTTTAGTCAATTCATTAATTACCAATAATCGTTGTGTCATTATACAATTCAATTAACACATCATATTTTAAATCAATTCAAATATATACAATAAGTTTTCTAATTTAGTTAAATCAATTTATTGTTATTACAACTCTGTCAATAAAAATTATGATTGTAATTAGTATAATATTTTTAACAATTCTTTAATCATTTTTAATGAAACTAAACTAAAATAGTATTGTAAATATTTTTTGACCTATAAAGGAAAATGTGCGCCACTATGTGACACATGTTCTACTTGTTGTAATACTATTGCATTCACTTGTGCTAACTAGTGAATTAATTTTCACCAATCAAAATGCTTTATTTTATTAATTTTTAAAAAGATCATAGTTTTTGTAAAGTTCTAATTTACATTTATAATTTTTTCTTAATAAAAAATTGTTTATTTGAAAAATGATTGTCTTATACAAATTTGTGTTATAGGGACATTTTTTCCGAGGCAAGAAATGCTTCCTCCATATTGCACTATTTTTGCAACGAATTTTGTGCATTTTAATGTTTCAAATTAATTACCTTTTCAATGATTCTAAAATATTTATGTATAGAATTATAGTTGTTAGTTAATTGACTTTTTAATTTACTTTAAGAACTATTTCTAACTTACTTCATAATGCATACTAAAGTTTCAAATTGTCATTTTAATATGACATAAATATTTATGTATAGAATTAAACTTGTTAGTTAATTATCTTTTTAATTTTATCTTAAATAATATTTCTAATTAATTAGATTTCACTTAAGTACTTGAAGTATTTTAAATTACAAATACTATGTAAATTGCCATATTCAAACACTAACATAATATATTTAATCATTTTGTTAAGTTCCTTAGTTTCCATTAAAATCTTTCAAAATATTATAAATAACTATTATACTAAAAAAAATTAGTTCTTTTTGCGAGTGCATTCTAATAATATAAATTCAGTTGAATACATAATTGTATATAAATCTAAGATCACTTCAATTATAATTAACTATAACACTATAACTACAAGTACATGCTAATACATGACACTTGTTAATATTGAGAATTATATGTATTATTAAAAATGATATCCAATATGTATATATGCTAAAAAATATTGTCATTAAAAATGAATATCAAGGGAGCCTAGAACAAATGGGTCCTATAACACTAAATGAATTCAACCAATTAGAAGTGAGATAAATCATTTGTCATAATATATTTAATTGATGAAAATATGTAAACTAGTTGAATATAATTGGTTGATGTTTAGAAAACTATATCACTAATCACTAATAGTGCAAAGTGAATAAGCCTACGACAAGTACACTAAGTGTCACTTACTCACTACTTGTTTTTTAATCAAAAGCAACCAAAACTAGGGGGTTGGCCCATTACAAACAAACTGGTCAACTACCAATGGAACACCATCAAAACTAAACTAACCCCTATTACTGCTTGAAACAAAAACAAAGTTCAAAACCATAATTAAGAAAGTACAAACAAGCTTAAACAAATTGTCTATTATAAAAATTAAGAAACTATAGTAAAATATTAACACGGGCATAACAACCTTGCAACCTATTAAGTCTAGTAACCAACATATTAACAACATAAAAAGAAAAGGAGGGAACCCTTAAGATTTCTTGACCTCCTTCCTCCCTAGGAGGATGTTCACCCAATCTTCCGCCAGGAAGTCAAAAAACATCTTAGTGTCCTCCTTAGACAGGTCCCCTTCAGTGTCCTTAAGTAGGCTCAGTGTGGTGGCAACTACATGTGTCACTTTTATTGTGAACTTGGTCAGTAGGCGCATTCTCTCCTCCAGTGCATAGATTCTCTCCCACACCTCATTACCAGCTTTTTGCAGCTTGCTTGGATGGCCATTAGTACTAGCCTTTATAGTATTCTACACAATCGGGGGGTTAGTAGCATTTTTTAAAACAACCTTAAAAGGGGAGGAGATAGTTATGGGAGAGAGCACCCTATCCACCATATCAGGGAACTGATCCCCTATTGGGTCCATAAACCCCAGCTCAATTGGTTCTGAAACATGCGACACATCCTTATTCTCCTTTCCTTGTCTAGAATCTGACTTGGAGGAGTTTGAAATCTCCTCTTCCACCTCCTCCATACCTCCCTCCCCAAAGTTTACCACTTTTTTTTTTCATCCTCTATTTGGGGCAGCCTAAATCCTCTGAGCCTAACTTCTCCTCTTGTGAGGCTCCCTCCTTCAATTTCCTCTTAGCATTAGATTTTTCTAACCTCCCCTACCTTCTCTTGCCCCCTCTCCCCTCTTCCTTTGACAACACCAATTCCTTCTCCTTCCCTTTATCCTATCTCCCTCTATTCCCCATGGGGGAGGAATTCACCGGGGACCCACTAGGTGAAGGCTATGGGGTAGGGGCTCTGGGATTTGTGATCCTAAGGGGAACCATTTGGGGTTGGGGATTCAGATGGGTAGGAATGTCAATTACCACAATCCTAGGGGGGACCAAGGCGAGGTGGAATTGATACAACCTGAAGATTAAACCTTGGTGTAAAATGGTAAAATTAACCCCCTTTTTCATTTTTTCTTTCACATCAATGATAGTATCCTCTAATTCATGCAGCAAGAAGAAAGGAAGCGAAATAAAATCTCGGTGATGAAAATGATTAAGGAGAGGAAAGTGATAATAGTAGTAGACTCCATACCTTCCTTCTAGGGTAAGATATTTCATCAAAACCAAACAAACCTTGTTCCATGGGTCATGAAGCTTCTCCCGCATGAAACCACCTCTATGTTGAATCGGTTCCTCACCATCCACAAAAAAATGTTGCAAGCTCGCATCATCTATCACTCTCATCACCTTCTGTTATTTCCTACCCTTCATGGCCAAGCTCGTCATCAGAGCAATCACCTCCTCTAAAATATGAAACAAGATACCATTAATTGTTACTCAGCGGTCCTCCCAGGAGTTAACAAATTGCATACAGTAGTTCTCATCATGCCCATTAAGTGCCTCTATAAATGAAACAAAACTGCCCTCCTTTAGTAAGTACCACACCAAGGGCTTCCTCATATTTTCATTGATCACAGCTGGTTTGATGCGCATCAAATCACCACCCATCTCTGTAATTTTTTCCTCTCCTCTCTTTTTCTTTAGGACCCAGACACAATTTCTAAAAAAGACTTCACACTTAGGCAGAAAAACCCAAAAGAGGAAATGATAATCATAATTAATTGTAATAATGAAAACAACCAAATTAGCAAGAAAGATCATGTGTCAACCACCACAATCTATTCCCCAATTGTTTCCATCATTCCCAATGCACATCAACCTTTTAAAAATTAATTCTTTTCTCCTCACAGCGTATGATGACACATATAGGGAAATAAATAAAAAATCCCTCATTTCAAATTTCCAATTTTTAGGCCATGTGTATTTATTATAGCCCGTACACAATCCTTTACTCCATGCCACTTGTACATCAAGGAAATGTCCTCTTTGCCAACTCAACAACATAATAGAAAATATCCAACTAGGACTCATCATTTTTCACTTCATGGCTCACTAACTCCCTTGCCAACTTTGGAAATGAATTCAAATTCCTCCAACATCTAAGCCCCTTCACCTTTAAGCCAATCACCGCCATATCGTTGGCCACTCTATTTCCCTTGCGAACTATGTGATTCAAATCAAACCTATTGAGAATGGTTAATAGGTACTTGATATCATCTACCACACATTTGTTAGACCATCCCTCCCTCATATTACCTTTGATAGTCTCGATAATTATTTTAGAATCTCCTTCAATTTGCACATCCCTCCATCCCACACATATAACCAATTTTAAGCCCCAATATAGAGCCATCATCTCTGTGGTATTATTTGAAACTTTCCCTAACTGACTAGTATACGCCAACATCATCCTTCCTTTGCTATCCTTGACTATCCCTCCACTCGCCAAACCCTCCTTTCTAGCAGCACAATCAAAATTGAGTTTGGGTTCCCATTGGGTTCTTTTAATAGCCATAAGATTAGAATTATCAATCTCCATAATCCCTTCTGCCAACAATTGGCACTTGGCCACTCTAACCTCTAGGATGGATGGGGGGAATCTTGGTTTTCTCCACTTGCTACAACTAATGTTCTCGACAATCAATTTGTAGATCCTTTCCACCATTGAAATCAAAGAGCCAGAAGTCATGTATTGTGATAACATCAACGCAATTAACATATCAAAGAACCCAGTGATGCATTCCAAAACAAAGTACATTGCTATAAATATCACTTTTTCAGAGAACTGGTGCAGGACAAAGAAATTAGATTGGAATATGTCCATACAAAAGAACAGATTGCAGACATATTCACCAAGCCATTACCTAAGGATGCATTCTTGTATCTAAGAAGCAAGCTAGGGGTCATTCCCCTATCTAAAGCTCACTAAATAAAGTTTAGTGATACATCAACAAGAACCAAGTTAAAGATCAATCAGTTGATGCAACATAATCAAGAGAATATTGCATATGAATCAGTACTCAAGGTACATTGATACGCATTTGGCATGTATTGTCTTTAGCATGTGTTGTCAGAGAGGGAGAAGTTTACTGTCATATCTTTATCTTTCTAAAATTTTGTAGATGGAGAAGTTTGAAAGAAGTTATGCAGTTCCTTCACAAAGGGAGAATACAACATAAAGAAGAAGTTCTTGTGTAAAATCAAACAGGGAGAAACTTTCTGTCAAAGGGAGTTTTATTCTCAAATTTCATTATGCTATGACATGTTGTGTTGCCATCAATGCTAAAGAGGGAGATTGTTGGATATAATTGATTAATTGTGTGTTATCTTTGATGTTACACCAAATGTCATATCAATTGACAGATAGTGCTTATGGAGCTCACTTGGTCAATGAAGATAGTTTTCCTTGTCTACTAAGCATTCACAGGTTTACTCTGAACAGATGACAGTGTCTACCAAGCTCACTCAAGCGTCAAAGGAATTTAGGCAGAAAAGAGTGTTAACCAAGCTCACTCAATTAATGAAGGAAAAGTTGGACAAAGTTAGTATTCATCGAGTTCACTCGGTTGCCAAAGGATTTCTGCAAGTTTGCAATGTTAACTGAGCTTCTATTGGTTAACATAGGAAATCATTCTAGAGTTAGTTTCTACCGAGCAGAGTTGGCTTACGAAGGATTTTTCTTATTTTGGCATATGAAGCTTAATTACTTTATGTATTGATTTTAGCTGACTATGATGATGAACATTAGTTATTGTAATTTGAATTTGGGATGACTTGACAATTTGGAAGGTATAAATAAAAGGTCAAGTTAAGATTTCTAGTGTGTGTGCAAGTGTGTTGATTGAATTGAAAAGAAAAGAGAGGAAGCGAATTTGAAGGATAAGTAGGTATCCTTGTGGAGCAGAAAAGTAATATTTGATCAAGAAGGATCAAGTTTAAGTAGAAAAGAGATCCAGATTCAGTAATTCAGTTGAATCACAATCAGGTCATTTCATTGTTACTCTCTAACCATTATAGCAGTGATCTAAAATCTCTTAACAGAGTTGGTTTAACAGCTAATTGTAAATCCTCTAACAAGGTGGCAATTCCATTGAATTGTTTTAAGACCTCTTGCAAGGTCACTCCTAGCAGGGTGATTAAATCCTCTAATAGGGTCACACCTAACAGTGTGTTTTGTAACCTTTAATAGGGGTGGCTCCTAACAGGGCTCACTTCAGAAGAGTGAAAAACAATAACTAGTTACATTGGTGGTTTTTCCCAAATTGGGTTTCCACGTTAAATCCTGGTGTCTCGTGTGTTCATGTTATTTCTCTTATGCTTGCAAGTTAATTACTGATAATGATTTAAGATCTGCTACAAGTAATTCACTCTGCATTTATTGAGTTATAACAATTTCTATTTGTTTACCGAGCATCAACAACAATCAATTTTTTCTTAGTCTAAATTTTATTGTTCACATATAAGGGATTTGAGATTTATTTTAGTGATAACTGATTCACAACCCCCCCCCCCCAAGTTACTCCTTCTATATTTCCAACATAGTAAGGATTAGATTTTATGCAAGATTGTGTGTCATCGTTAACTTTTTTTATTACTCTCATATGAAGAATACAATTAATAATTACTAAGAAGCATGATTATAATGTGTAGCCATTTCCATATAGTGTCAAATCATTATTATTATCAAGCAAGTAAGTCTAGCATTAATCATTTTTTAGTGCCTTGAGCACAGTCATCTCCTATTTAAGGCTCGCCATTCTTAAAATTATTATCGTTTTGGCATCCTGTTAGTCAATTAGTATGGAGTTTTCTATTTCCCTTTTTCATTCTTTGGAAGTGAGGACTATTGTGTTTAGAGGGTTAGTAAAACAAGAGAGTTGGATTTAGATCCTAAATCTGGTAGATGATGTGTCTAGGTTTTCTATTTCTTGAGCAACTAGGAAAAAAGCATTCAATTATGACTACACTTGGCATACAAACAACTCTGTCATCGACTCGTTTATAGGATGCATGGCTAGGGCTAATGTAGAGAAAGGGGAAATAGTTAGGTTATGTTATAATGTCTTTGATCAAACACGGCTTGTGGGTCTGGAAAATGTTGTACTCAACATGGATGAGAAGCTACGTATCTCGCTTCTGGAGGTTTATATGACATATGATCCAGGAGAAATATTGCATGTTGATGCAACTAGGAGGCCATCAATGTATATCAGGGATAATATCCAGTTCTTTAATACTTAGCCTAAAATGGAGGCTTGTATTAATTTCTTGCCGAGATGGCGAGGAATTAGAGAGGATCCCAACAAGGAGTGGCTCGTTAATTTTCTACAAGCATTTGAAGCCTATGTTGAGTCAAACATCAATTTTGAGGATCTAGATAGGTTGGATTTTATTCTGCTCAATTTCATTAGGTCCAACAAAGAACTTTCAGCCTATATGTTCTTGTCCGGCTTATGAGTAGATGATATGGATAAAGCTAAAGATAGCCTGATGGTTTGCTAGATGAAGGAGATGGAAGCTCGACGTTAAGTTATGATACTTGATGTTTTAGGTTTTTGCTTGCTTTATCTTTGTTTGTTTCACTAATGGGTTTAGATATAGTCATATTTGACTTGGTAGTCATATCGATGTTTGGTACTTGCTTTGGCCCTAGATGTGGCCTTTTTCATTTTTCATTTTTGGTTTTATTTGGTTGTTACCTCTAGCTATAGTACCTCATCCATAGTGTATATATTATCTTATATAAATAGAATGATGTTATGAATGTTTGTGTTGTGAAGATCATGGTGTCTTTGTTTTGTTGGTTCCTAGCATTTTCGTTTATATTAACTTAGTGTATTGAGCTTCAATATCTGGTAATATCAAATTTGTACTTTCTAAAGATGATAGGCAAGTAAGGTAGCTATATGAATTTGAAAATCGGTACTAGGTTTTTAGTTTAGAGTGCATTTACAATTTAATTATCTTAATTCTTTAACATCACTACAACTAATTTTGGGGAAATGATCATTTGCAATCATGACTTGGTAAATTAAGCACTTTAATCATGAACCTCTAAAAAGATAATGTAGATTACTCATATCAATTATAACATTAACACCATTAAAAAGTATTGATAATCCAATAATCAAATCAATAAATTTGTAGGAAAGCAGAATAAGTATAGTAGAAATTAATGATTTTTAGAATAAGTATAATAGAAATAATGTAATTGATATTTAGAATAAGTATAGTAGAAATAATGTAATTTTGGTTTAGATCTAGAAGAAACTAGTATTCAAGAAATGTTTTAGAATTCATTAACTTCCATATTTTTGCTAAATTGATTTGTAAGCGTTCTATCTTCATTGATAATATTGTTAATCCAAATACAAAGCTTGTAAGAATGCGTGCAAGGAAAGTGGTTACTACATAAGACCATTGTGTATTGTTGTAGGAGAGGGGTTTAGATCATATACTATGGTATCACCTTTTATAATGGAAGACACTTCACCTGCCAAGATTATTATAAGAAATAGAGTTGTAACTAAAGAATTAAACCTGGGGCATGTCTCTTTTATTATTGTATTTTGTATAGGACTATGGTCCTAGGCCATACTGGAGGTTTTATTCTCTTTTCTTTCCTACTAGTGCCGGTTTGAATGGAGTAATTCTGGAAATTTATTAAAATTCAATATATATAATCAAAGGCTTCGACCATTTACTAATTAAAAAAAAAAAAGAATACAAAAAGAAGACATTTATTTGGGATTTTGACAAAATAGACAATATTTAAAAAAACTAAAATGTACAAAACCTCATCTTCGAAAAACTTTAGTTAAAAAGGCTAAAAAAAAACTAAATATATCACATTGCATCACTTTAGAAAGGAAATAGATTTGATGCACCTTTAAGCTCATCTTGTGAGCTAAATCCCCAATATTTCATAGAACCAAGAAAATGCATTACAATATAACATTCTATAAACATTTTTCTAATTTTTTAAGGAAAAAAATATGTTCACTACTCTTCCTGGGAATAAATTCTTCTTAAATCTTTCGTCAAATCATATGATAAAAATAAAAAATGCATTAGAAGAGAAAATTTTGTACAAGCGAAAAAAAAGAGACATGTTTCACATAATAAAATCATCTTCATAGAGATAAAAACTCACAAAAAAATCATAGAATTCATTTCATAACGAAAATTTCTCGAAAACTTTCATAAAATCATTGCAAAGAACAATTAGTTACATGAATGACTTTCTTGTGCAAGTCGTGAGAAGGTATAAAGGTAAACAAGCACTACAATATATGTAAGCTACACAAGAGTGCACTTTAAAAAAAATGTAATTTACTAGAACATCATTAATTAACATAGTAATTGATATATAGATCACCAAGCACAACCCATTTATGACAAAAAAAAAGGGGGTTCGAGGAGAATAAGGGAACCATACAAAAATATAAGATGTGATTTACCTAACACAACTTATTGTATTTCAATGTTATTTCATGTTAGTTTTTAATGAATTATTAATGGACCTACCTTTGGTTCGTATTTAATTTTATAAGAATTTTTCCTACAAATGGGCTCATATCGTTAGCTTTTAATGAATTATTAATAGACCTAAGTTTGGTTCTTATTTAATTTTCGAAGAGATTTTCTTACAAATGGACTCATATCATTAGTTTTTAATGAATTATTAATGAACCTAACTTTGGTTTATATCTAATTTTTAAGAATTTTTTTTACATTGTTTCAAATATCTGGCCAATAGAGATGAAGATAAATTTTCTAATATATTGTCTTAAAAAATTTTGCATCTAAACTTTAGGAATAGTTTTAAAAAATCATTAATTAAATTAGTTAAAATGATAAATAATTTATAAAGTTTTCCACCTTATTTTGAAAAGTTATTTTGTCTTCACTTTTTTTGATAAATCAAAACGATTATTAAGATGTACTTTAGTATCTATCTAGTTCCCTCTTTTGATTGGAGTTATTGTTAGCACGGATGCTAATGATATTCCTATGGGGGAGTATCCTAGCATTGTTGGAGCACTGGGGAGATTGTTAGCATGATTGTGTGTTACATTCATCATTGTGTTTATCATTGATGTCAACATATTAATGATTCTGTGAAGACTGACATAGCAACAAATAGAGATTGAGGTAGCAGAGTTCAAGGATTAGCACTAAGGCTATGCAAAGTTGAGGATGTGTTCTACAGAGTGTCCTAATTATATGGTTAAGTGCACATGTGGAAAGATGAGTACAAATGATAGTTATTCAAGATTTATTGAAGACAACGTTTTGGCAGAGTTCTTGAGAAGCAATTACTATTCTTTTGATTATATCTCCTAATAAAGATAAAATAATTAAGTGCAGTTGTACAAAGGTATAAGACATGACGAGGATGGTGTGGTTGATCATGCTAGGTCAGATGTTGTACATGTGAACAATTGTCAGACTGTGAGTTGATAGTATTATGAAATAATGAAAAGATGTAATGTAACCTATATTGTATTATCTTAATGAGAACCCATTATAATTGTAAATTGAGAAATCCTCAAGGTTGACTTAATAATTAGTTTAAGGACTTGGTATAAAGGAAAGTTATTTTCCTTGTAGAATATGAGAAGTGAAGTGTGAATTAATTAGTGTATGAATGTCTAATGCAAGTAATCAAACTTGGATATGAGGTCCAATGAACCTAATATTGAATATCTTAAGATCAGAAAAGTGTTTGGTGTGGATAAGGCACAATGAGATGACAAGGAGACTATATTTGAAAAAAAGGTTGCTTTGAACAATTGCTTATTTATATTATTCTATGAAGGATAGTACTGAGATCAGTTGGACAATGAGTTCGGTGATCTTGCCCTTGAAGCTATTTGGACAGTGGGTCCTTCTATCTTCCATAGCTCCTAACAGGGTTGACACAACTCCTAATAGGATTGGAATCTCCTCATAGGGTAAAAGCATAGATCTATGTCGCCTCTTAGGACCTTTAAACCTGTTTTGGCCAAATCTCATTTCTCTATCAAAACTCATTTTTTTTCAAAAACTAAAAATACCCTTTTATATATCTTTGAGTCAATATCATCATTATAGAAATTTTGTAGTGTTTCATTTAGTTATAATATGTTATCATTTAAAAATATTATAAGTACACATTTTAACATTTCAGAATGCTCCCTAAAAAAAAAAAGTAAATCGTATAAACACTAGAGGAGAGAGTCCGCTTCAAAAATATGTTTTTTTTTTTTCAAAAAGGTGTAGATTTGATAGGGCAGTTTTGACGGGAGGAAAAAAACTATTGGTTTCTGATAAGGTCATCCTTGAGTACTTAAAACAAAGAAAATATACATCAAAACCAATATTTATGTTTTTGTTCCCTAGCTATACATGTCATCTATAACATATTTTCAAATCAGATAAAAAAAAAGATGTTTTGCATATACTTGTTTGATGGGAACTACACCCTATATTTTTTGCAATTAAAAAAATGAATAAATTCTCACTCAATTTAATTATGAGAAATGAACTCATATTATTCTTATTAATGAATCTAATTTTGATTCATAAATAATTTTATTTGATTTTTTTACGTTACTTCAAATACCTTGATCAATATCAAAATAATTACATTTTCTAATATATTTTATTAAAAAAACTTGCATCTAAACTTTAGAAATAATTAAAAATTTTTATAATCAAATTAATTAAAATAATAAATATTTTATAAAGTTTTCCATCTTATTTTAATTTTTTTTGATCTTCAATTTTTGATAAAACAAAAAAGATTATTAACTTGTACTTTAGTATATATCTAATTCCTTCTATTTGACTAGAGTTGTTTCAATTGATTTCAGAAAATTATATTTTCTTAAAAATATTATGACTTGACTTTATCGAATATCTATATATAATATTATTAATTTTTTTGATAAAATGAAATTGCATTCTTCACTCACTTATTAAAAGCTGCTAGTTATCATTTATAAACGGTCAAAACTCGGTTTAGGTAAACGCGATCTCCCCTAGTCATCGACGAGTTTGAAATGTAACAAATTAGGTTGTAGGAAAGAACCTCAGAAATCACAGAGCGGCTGGAAACCCAGATGTTATGCGGGAGATTTGTGCTTGAAATTGGGAAATTTAAACCCCTCTTCCGTGAAATATAATCCTTGTTCTTTGGAGCTTAAACGGCGGGTCCGTCGCGATGGGGTTACAGAGAGCAAAGGACATTCTGGTAAGCTCCGTAACACAAATGAAGTTTCAGGAGAAGCAGAAGAAGAAAGCTAAATCAGGGGGCTTAGAGTCCTTAGGTCTGAGCCCCCCAATTTTGAGAGCAGTAAAACGGAAGGGCTATCGAGTTCCCACCCCAATACAGCGGAAGACAATGCCCCTGGTAATGTCTGGATTGGATGTTGTTGCCATGGCCGGGACCGGTTCGGGTAAAACTGCAGCATTTCTGTTCCCATTGCTGGAGAAGCTAAAGGAGCATTCACCCGGTGCTGGAGTGAGAGCCCTTGTTCTTTCTCCAACAAGGGAGCTGGTACTTCAGACTTATAAGTTTGGCAAAGAGCTCGGTCGCTATACAGGTATCATTCAAATCTGTTGCCTCAAGGTATTTAAATTTTCTTACTATCTTCTGTTTGGCACAGAATGATTTTTCTTAACTTTGGGTACTTTGCTGCAGATCTCCGTGCTTGTGGGTGGGGATAGCATGGAGACTCAGTTTGAAGAACTAGCTAAAAGTCCAGACATTATTATTGCAACTCCTGGCTGTCTTATGCATCATCTTGCTGAGGTAGAAGAAATGTCTTTTCGAACTGTGGAGTATGTAGTGTTCGATGAGGCAGATCGTTTGTTTGAAATGGGTTTTGCAGACCAGCTACAAAAAATACTTGCTCAGTTGAGTGAGACCCGCCAAACTTTGCTTTTTAGTGCAACTCTGCCTCGTTTGCTTGCTGATTTTGCAAAGGCAGGCCTTCGAGATCCACACCTTGTACGACTAGATTTGGAGAATAAGATTAGCCCCGATCGTAGACTTACATTTTTTAGTTTGCGACAGGAAGATAAATATGCTGCATTGCTGCATCTGGTAAGAGAGCAGATTGGTACTGATCAGCAAACATTGATTTTTGTTGCAACAAAGCACCACGTCGAATTCCTAAATGAATTATTCAGAGTAGAAGGAATTACATTGTCTGTTGTGTATGGTGATATGGATCAAGCTGCCCGTAAAATTCATCTTGCAAAGTTCAGGGCAAGGAAAACAATGTTATTACTTGTAACAGATGTTGCTGCAAGAGGTATTGATATTCCACTTTTGGATAATGTGGTCAACTACGATTTTCCTCCTAAACCTAAACTGTTTGTTCACAGAGTAGGTCGTGTTGCTCGTGTTGGCCGAACTGGCACAACATATTCATTTGTTACATGAGAAGACATGCCGTATCTTTTGGACTTGCATCTTTTCCTGTCAAAACCTGTTCGACCAGCGCCAACAGAGGATGAGGTTGCAAGTGACAGAGAGAAAGCTTTGTTTAGGATCAATGCAATGGTTGAAAAAGGAGAATCTATTTATAGGCGTTTTCCACAATCTGTGTTGGATCTAGTCTCTGAAAAAATACGGGAGCAATTAGATGAGTCCAATGAGCTTAGAGCTTTGCAGAAGGCATTTGTGAACGCATTTCCCTTATATTCCAAGACAAAGCCATCCGCATCAAGAGAGTCTGTTAAAAGGGTAAAGGATTTACCTAGGGAAGGGCTACATCCAATTTTTAAAAATGAAATTGGTAGTAGTGAGACTGCTGCTCTAGCTTTCTCAGAGCGGTTGAAAAAATTCAGGCAAGATAAGCATACATATAGTAAGCACTTGCTCTGTTGTTGACTTGTATGAAGTCGAGCTTCTTGATTTTTGCATATTATTATAATTTTTCACTGTCCTACTTTTTTAATATTTATAATTCTTAGATTGCAACAAGATATTGTAATCTCGTGGTCCTTTTTGAGGTTGACTGGAATATGCTCTAAACTAAAATTGAGTTGAATGCAGGCCTAAGCAAACTGTTCTGGGGACTGAAGGGGAAGCAGCAAAAGCAAAGCGCATGCAGGTGTTGTAATTTAGTGTCTACTGGTGTACTATGTCTGGTTGAACATTTCATAGAATTTTGTTTCTCAAGTATTATTGAATCTTTCAGATACCAGTCAGTCAAGCAGTTGACATAATGAGGAGAAAGAGAGCTCTACATGAACAAGTAATAAGTTCTGTCCAGCAACAAAAAACAACTTAGATGGCTGACATTGCTGCCAATGTAAGCATATAATATTTTATGCAAGCTCCTTTACTTTCCTTGGATAATGACTAAGATTTAAAATTATCCAGGTTCCATTTTCTCTGAAATTTGCTAGAACTAGGCATATTATTTTATGAGAATGTATCCGTTTTCACTTGTAATTTCTAACTTATTATATGCACTTTTGAGTTAATACCTGAAGACCCTGTAATCAATTGATTCTATAGCAGATATAATTTTGTTTGCTATTGCAAATGATAAGTAGAGATAAAAAAAAAGTGGTCAGTTGTACTGTAGTAAAATGTAGGATTCTCCTCACAATTTACAATATTACAAATGAAATTTTAGAGTTTTGAGATGGATGACAATCTTATGGAGAGCGTCTTGTCCATCTGTACCCCCGTGTTGCTTTCACAATTCCCATACAGCCTGCTTACTCCACCACAGTACGACCTGCTGCCCGCAGGTCTCTCTGATCACGCCACCTATACAGTAGTTTTTTTTTTGGCTTGACAATCTGTAATGACTATAATGCTTTTGTGATTGATTACAATGCTGCAGTTGCAATCTCTTTAAGATTATCACAGGGGCTCGGATTAGTATTGGCAATAATATTATGTGTGGAACAATGAATCAGCATAGGAATATAATAGTAATGAGCCATCGCCAACAGAGTTGTTGTATAGATAATAGCATGAATATCTTTATTTATTACAAACTTGTCTTCAAGTGAAACTGCACAGGTTTGGACCAACATGCAGAATAGGGTACGAAGTGACTCTTACAGAAACTGCGAATGCTAGAATAGGGAGGATCTTGTACCTCCGAAATGGCACACAATGCTGCAAATATACAAGCAAGGCCAACAATCGTAATTTATTACTTTGTATTTTATAAATAAATAAATAAATTAAAGTTTCCGTAGGATATTTAAATCTCAGACCACCTAATCAATCAATTTAGTTGAGTCATTTGAAATTTTGAATATTGCAGGAACATTAAACAAGCTCCTTTACTTTCCTTGGATAATGACTAAGAATTAAAATTATCTTGGTTTCATTTTCCCTGAAATTTGCAATAACTAGGCATATTATTTTATGAGTTAATACCTGAAGATCCTGTTACCAATTAATTCCAACGACAATAGCAGATACAATTTTGTTCGTGTTTGCAACTGGTAAGTAGCGATAGAAAAAAAAGTGATCAATTGTATTGTAGTAAAATTTATAATACAATCTTAGAAATGAAATGTTTAGAGATGGTTGAAAATCTTATGGAGAGGGTATTTTTCCTTCTAGTCGAAACCACTTGAAGAGGTTAACCTCTTTTTAGCAATTTTGAGGACATTCTGCACGTGTTTGCAGGATGCTGTTTCAGTTGGAGTTCAAGAACTGGGTCTGTGAGCTTCTGATCACCTCATATATGGTAGATTGGTTTGTTTGATGAATTTCCAAATGTTTCTAGAATCATTCTGTACTTAGCATTCTCTCAGATCCTAGGTGCTAGTATAGCCAGAACATTGTTTGATAGCTGTTAAGAATACCAATATCATCTTAGTTTTGAACAGTCTTCATTTATCTTACTGTGTAACATCTCCTTTCAGAAATAAAATTTAATAATAAATAATAATAAAATTAAATTATAAAAACAAACAAACAAATATAATATAATTTATATATTTACAATCTTTATAAGATATATGCTTGGTAAATAAATTAAAGGAAACTAAAAGGTTTCAATGAAAAACCAAATATTATAGAACTATTGGAAATAGAAAACCAAGTCCGTCTGCTCGTTAAGTTTTAGTTCTGAGCCAATACAAGTTTAGAAGGAACGGTGGTTCTAAATTAGAATTTCAGAAATTGTGGGAGGTGTGGAGCAATCTGTCTGAAGTTTGAACGATTGCAGTTTCCAAGGTCATCTCCTTCGTAGTGAGCATTATTTTGTAGGTTGGAAGCTTCAGCAATAATTAAGATTCCATAAACACATACTATTGTAGCCTTCACAATTATCACCATCCTACACCTTATCCATTTGGATAATCAGCCATAAGGTAATGATGCGATGACACATGGATAGGTAACATAAATCATATAATGGTCAATAAATGGAGGAGGATAAAATAATTAAGATTATGACCTGCAGTTACGAGAAGGCAGTTCAAGACAGCACAAAGAAGTATGATGTTAAATTAGAGATTAAGGTGGAGACACAAGACAACAACATAGCCAGTAAATGGTGTGATTGCCAGATGTGTCTTATGCAATATTCACTTCATTTAAGAACACGGCCATAAAAAGCATTTCTCATCATTCATTCAGGACATCAGATGAGGAATAAGAAAGCATATTATAATTTATATATGGCGTTAGTCATCGTCAAAGGATGAATAAGGAAATGGAATCATAGTTATTGAATATAGAATGTGTAAAAAACATATTGATTTGCATCAGGAGAAAGATTAGAGATTATAAATATATTTGATACTGAAGAGTAAGGAATGAAATTATTTACGATGCTGGCAATCATTGTGCGACAGGAGATTATGCTGACTACATCTATGAATTAAATACTGTTTTACAGAATAATATATCTAAATATTATTAGGGATAAGGAATTTTATTAAGGATATATATATATATATATATATATATATATAATGAAATCATATATATGCCATGTTATATTTAATGTGTATATGTATATATTGGTAATACATAAGATAATAATATATACCTAACCTATTCCTTAATCACTCACTAACATCATTAAAAGGATAGGTTGGTTTTGTGTACGGAGAGGCAGAGTAAAACCTCATAATGTAGGAGGAAACTCCCGAAACGGTATGAGGACAGGGTCTTGAAGCCTTGAGGGAGCCTATTTGTAGATTGGTGTCATGCACCTTATGACAAGTAAATCCCCATCCTCCTTAAGGCTATTGATTAGGAGACAAGTAAGGATTTAGGGCTTAAGTATGTATTACAAATCAATGATTATCTCGTAATTTAAATTCATAGTGATGTGTTGTGTGAATATTTTGCAACCGACAATATTGTGAAAATCTAGTTGCAAAATAGGATGCTCAGCCACAACGTATGGGACAAAGTCTCGCCTACCTTAAAGGGAAGGTTCCCCCTTCTTACAGTTCTTTGGATCAACTCAAGGTAAGCAAGAAGTTAAGAGATTTTGAAAGGGTATTACCAATATTCTTTCCTCTTAACTTTTAGGAAAGAAACCACTTACCCGCAAAGCAAGTAATGTGCAAGATGAAATCTCTCACGACACTTCTATCTAAAGCTGGGAACAGTGATACTGATTAAACAACACTAAAGGCTAGTTGAAAGCATATCAGTTTGGCTCTAAGTCCGGTCTTAATCTATTCTATAAGAATAACCTTTACTATTGGGGTTCAAAGACTTCCAGAAGTAAAGAATTCTAATTATTTTTGTGAATTAAGAAGGTAATACAAGCTACAATCAAAGCTCCTAGTCTATGTATTATCACAATCGTTTCCAATCAAAGGTTCGAACCCGATTGTTTCTTAACTCTTTATGCTCAATTATTTAAATCAACAACAATAACATGAATCAAAGAAGACAAACTCAAATTACTGTCAAAGCTTCCATTTTGCACTAATCACAATGGCACTCAATCAAAGTTCAGCTCCAATTGTTTATTTGCATTCACTTTCCATCCAAAAGAGTACTACACATTCAAAGTTATGCTTGCACAATTTCTTCAAAGCTTTCTTGCATACAATAAAATATGAGAGAGACGCTCCTTTTATAGGAAAAGAAGTGAGAAAAAGGAGGGAATAGTGGGAGCAACTAAATTGAATTTGACCCGTTCAAACATGTCATAAGGTTATGCAATTGAATTACATGTAATTACATCTCATGCAGTTCATTCTGTCCAACTACAAACATGAAAACTAAAGAAGGAAAAAGACGAAAGAAAGTTGAAACAATCCTAGGGATTGTTCTGAAGGGCCTTGTACTTGGTGATGCAATCAAACACTGTAGAAAGATCTGAGATTTCCATTGACTTTCACTTCATATTTCTCACTTTAAAAAAAATGCATTATAAGGGATGTCACCTCAAATTTCTCTCTCAAAGAAAAATGCTTTACAAGGGTGTTCTCTTCAAATTTCTCCCTCTTAGAGAAAAATGCATTATAGCATAGAACAAAACAATTGATGGTAAGACTCCCTCACAGCAGACTCGCTCTCAACAATGGCAGCATTCTTACAACTTAGATAATCATGATAAATTAGTGTTGGCTCCAATATTTGATCAAACAATGAGCTATCAAAGCTACATTGCTTCTCAAGGTTGGTGATCCTTTGCAAAGGACCTGCCACTCTCCATTTGCCTCTCAAGCTCCCTTTGAATCTTCAAGCACTTGCATCGATCTCCTGACCTCCTTGTTCAAGACTGCCTGCAATGCTTGCCTTAGCTGAATGTTGTTTCAATATATACCTCCAAAACATCTGCTATGCGTAAGTTGAGGACTATCCTTCTCGACCTTATCGCTGAAGCCTATTCTGAATAAGCTTGCAGAACTACCAATGTCAAATACAAATTGACTGAGCAATTCAGTTCTCTACAGCTGGAGAGTTTTACCAATGATTTAAGCACTTGGCCTTGCAACATTGCAACCCACTTTGCTTACATTTTTGCTTCTTCACAGAACTCCCCCTTGATCCATGCGTCGGAGATTGCAGGAAAATTCTCTAGAAGTGTATCTCTGCTCTATTGATTGTAGAACCTTAATGCTCTCAACTCGAGCCTTGAATTCTTGGAATTTAACTCTAGCTGAATGTCATTTCCCCCTTTTAGAAGAAGCTGATCACAATGATAGGTTCTCCATTGTTCAGTGTCTTCATCTTTATCAATTTCCTTGCAGATGTAAACTCTCCATCCAAGGCTGACCAACTTTGTTATTTGTCATCAACTTGGACTCACAATTGTAAGCTATGTCTTAAAAGAACATGACTTCCTCACTGCATGTCTTAAGTTCTTCCTCCTTTAAATTGCTAATGCAGTTTTGGATAATAAGCCCATCATCCTTCTGCTCCTCAATTCATCCTGCATTTTAGAGGAATTAATAATAGTTCACACTTCATAGAATCAAGACTACTTGAAGAGTAATATACAAACCAATTCTATAAGAATACATAAATTACTATCCTAAGTTTAATTTTATCCATTACAACCTCAATATATTCCCCAAACTATAGGAAATTATTCGTGGCAATTTTTGCTCAAATAACTATTCACGACATCGATTGCTTTGATATATTTTCTCCCCTTTAATAAAGGACATTCCTTTCATTGAAGCTCAATATTCAAACCCATGATTTTCTTGCGGCATATACAAGCCATTAGGTTCCATGACCTTTTTACTATTCCGCTCCAAGGTAATAATCAGGCCACTGTAAAAAAAAATTTAGGGACAGAGTATAGCCAAATATTATAATGTGTACTTTCGTCTTGCCGAATATATGTTAGCCCAAATGATAGAAGCCCAAAGGTTCTGGTTCTGAATCTTTTGTTTAAACCTGGCTCTGATACCATTTTAAATTTAGAACCAGAAAAGCAGATAACCAATATTCTGAAACTAAAAAACACCCAAGAACAAATTACACAGTTATTTATCCTAGGAAAACCCTCCTGCCCGAGGGGAACAAAATCCAGCCACACTTGAAGAGGATTCTTTATTGAATAATTCAGTTATTCAATACAAAGCTACACAAGATTAGACTGAAGAATAACCGCTTCAACAAACTGTTAAACACATAACAACCACTAGTAGTATGTCCTTGTAGGATCAGGCATCTACAAAATATAAACTCCTTTTGATTCATAGATCACATAGGAAAAACTAGACACATAGTAATTACACAGAATGATATACCGCTGAGCAATATTATTCAAACTATCACTGTACTGTAAATAACCTAAAAATCACCACTGCCCAGAGGAATACATCAATCAGTTGACAGAAGAATATCATCTCAAATCACTTGAAGACATCACACCCATGATCTATTACACTTGCTAAACACAACCTGATGCTTAACCAAGGGTTGACGATTGTTGCCGTTCTATATTTTGTATTCCATTAGATATGAAGGCCATGTGGTTACAATGAAGACCAATCCTCTGACAAGACACAATTATTGCCATCAAGAGCTGATTACACACTCAAACTTGAGCATTTTCCAGCAACCATGATAATACTAAAAGATCTTACCCCCAGTGATGCTTGCACTCCAAACATTAAAAGAACTGTGGGTGATGGTTATACAAGAGAGATGATTCATCTTTAACATAACTAGAGCATCAGTGACAATGACTGCCGCAAAGAATGGAATGTCATGATGGCAATATGAGCTTGCAGCGATAAACAACTGCTTCAATAATCATAGACACAAAGGCAACGACAAATATGGTAGAATGAATTTGCCAACGGTAGAGATAATAAACCAATCAAAACCTTCAATAGCTACAGTTGTAATGAGGAAGCATATGGAAGAAGCATGAATTCAATGACAGATTTAAGCAAACATTCATAGAAACTCAGAGAATGAAAGCACAGTTCTCTAATGAACAGGTTCAATCAGCATCACGGGAGAATTAATGACTTCCAATAAACTCAACCACAATATGTTAGAATGATAGCTCCTTACACTCCTAAAACATAAGCGCTATCATCTACTTCAACATAAACAACTTCTACTCAACGTAAGCAAATCCTATCTAAGTGAGAAGTAGGATACCATGCAACATATCAAAATAACATAATTAATTCACCGTGAATCAAAAATTACTTTGGGAGTATCTTAACAAAAATTCTCCAGAAGGCTCCTTACAAATGAAATGAGCAAGCTTTATAAAGAGGCTTCAAGTACAATGGTCAGCTCAGATTGATTCAGGATCAACACTCTTGATAATTCTAATTAACTCTAATTAGGCTTTGTCTTAACTATCACCTTCAAGCATTAAATGTTGACCTATGAGCAAATTGCATTGCTTTGAAATACATATCCTCTTAAGGATGGAGCGATGAGAAAATTTGTTGGAGAATACATTTAATTCATTTCCCATGCCAACTTGGAATAATTTGATTGGTTGAAATAAAAGGGCACCACCTTAGCAAGATTTTCTTGAAAACCTCATTTCAGCTTTACTTCTTTATCCTTCTCGGTTTGGAAGTCTTCTCATTGAAATGCTGTTGAAATTGTTCTTGTCTTGATCTCTTGGCTTTGATCCTTCTTTTGACTTGAAGTTCTTGACCTTCCTCTTCCCTTGTTTGGGCTTGATCACGATTCTTATTTTCACTTTAACCTGTAGGACTTCATCTTCCCTTGATTGGGCTTGATCATGATGCTGTCACTTACATTGTTTGTTCACCATCATCTTTCATGCAATCATTTATCTCTTCAAACTTGGTTTGTATCTTGAGTTCCCTTATCCCATGATATGTATATATTTGCAATTCAATCATCACCCTTGGTTGTGGTTTTCAACAAGTCTGGATATATGACATTGATCATCTTAATGATGCTTTCTTGTGGAACACTGATTCTTTTTGCGAGGCAAAATTTAAGCAAGGCATCTAATGATTCTTTCCTCTACATTGTTGAAATTGTTGACTTAGGCCATTGCATTTGCACTTGCACTTTTGGTTTCCAGTTTCAATCTCTTTTGCTTGCCTAATAAATCACTTCTAGCTGTCCTGTTGATTCTTCTATTTTGACGTTGGTGTTGTACTCAACCTTGTTAGTGAAATGTTCGGCTCCATGCCATCTTTTACTTGTCATCTTCATCTTGAACCTCCTCTATCACATTTGATTTTGAAGCCTACACTTCTTCGTGCACTCACTTGAGCTTCACCCTCCAATGTCACCTCCATCTCACCATCATGCATAGATCCTTGCTAAACAAGAAGGGAGACTTGTCTTAAAAGTAAAATATTTTATAAGAAAATAATCATTAACACTGTCAATCAGATTTTGAGGGAAATTAACTTAAGAAGACATCTTGCACATGACCTACAACTTTCTCTCTAAAGTCGTTAAGTTTTGATTTTCTGAGTTTGTAACACCTGATTTCTTTCTTGAGAACACCCAGTAAATCACTAGTTCAATCAGGAGTTTACATTGCATAATCATCTTTGGTTTCATACCTGGTTGAATTTTTCAAAAGTTCTGATTTCCCTCAAAGTTCAAGTGTACTCTTCAGCTTGCAATCTTGATCCTCATCAGTTGTTGTCAAATACTCAACTCCCACTCTTAATTTTAATTTTCACCTCCATTATTTCTGCTCTGCACTTGATTCACTCTTTATTTGCATTGCACAATGATTTAAATGAGGTGTTAGGCGTTCTTATATGCTTCACATCCAATAGCCATACCCATTGGGTAAAGAGGTCGACTTGCTTATGAATTTGATTTGCTTGCCATCTGTTTATTCTCTTTTTTAGGCTGACTTAGCTTTACAACCTCAATTTTCCCCTCAATGGAGAAAGATTTTCTCTAAAAGGATTTTAAAATCTGTCCTAAGAGATGCTGGATTTCTGATATTGCTTCAGATCTTGGCATAATTGAAATTGGAAGTGCATTGCCATCTCCAAGTTGGATTAGATTTCCCTCATTCATTTGGGTATTGACTTTTTTCAAACTGAATTTCCTTCAATTGTTTGGATATTTCATCTTGTTGTAGATTGGATTTCATCAAGTGTTTGGGAATTAGTTTCGTTGCTGGGCTATTTTTTTCATATGCTTAGGACTTTGTCTTGAGGGAGGTTGAATTTCCGATCTCTTACGAAGTTTTTGTATCAAGGGAGGTGGGATTTTCGACTTTCTTTAGGAATCTACATTTAGGTCATCTCAAAAGCTTCACTAAGTGTTTTGAAAAAACATCAGTTATTTCATCTTGTTCTTGGATTTCTATTTCAACAAATTGGATTTCCCATCTTTGTTTGGAATTTTTTGTATAATACTGTTTGAAAGTTTTGATATTTGTTTTGACATATGCATGGTGATCGGATTGAATTCCTTGATAGATGTTTGGAAATTTCAGACACACCCAGATTACACCCTTCCTTTAAGATAAAGATAAAGAAAAATTCTTTAATGTCCGACAAGAGTGCACAAAGAGGGTCTAAGAGACTGCCAAGAAACAACAAAAGAAACCAACCAATGACAGGAGCACTAAACAGTGTCTGGGGAAAAGCAATACAAAGA
Organism: Cupressus sempervirens; assembly: GCA_028749045.1. Taxonomy (NCBI): domain Eukaryota; kingdom Viridiplantae; phylum Streptophyta; class Pinopsida; order Cupressales; family Cupressaceae; genus Cupressus; species Cupressus sempervirens. The sequence continues at coordinate 726,001,241 of CM053792.1, forward strand.
ACACCAATAGGTGGGAGCGGCTGCCAGCCACGAGCTAGCTGTGCTCCACCTTGGAGAAGAAACCAAGAACCAAAGGATACAACTCATGAGGTTCCGTGTCGTCTCTGAGTACTACTGGAGGGGGTGAGCTGCTGCTGTGTGCAACTCCTGCAGGGCCTTAAGATATTTCATAAATTTGCAAGTTGAATTTCCACCATGCCTTAGGGCTTACCTTTGCCCAAATCAGTTGGAAATCAGGCATGTGTTGGGATTGCACACTTGTTAATGTTTAGCCTTGCTCATCTAGGTCAGGATTTCAACACCTGTTGGAACAAGTCTTCCAAGCTGGGCAGAAATTTGCCTATTGTTAGAACATAGGACAAATGCTTGGAGATCTTATACTTGTGAAGACTAGGCTTTGAAATATGTTTGGAAATCCAATGATTGTTAGGAATTTCATCAAACAAGAGGTCGGAAATTGTTTGGAATTTCACCCAAACAGACCAGATTTTAGCAACTTGTTTTGATTTCCATTGAGCAAACTTCGTCACTGCTCAAGATCAGGACAGAAATTAGGCAAGAGTAAGGATTTTTGGTTTGCCACACCCGGAGTTCCTACCTCCCTTCAGCATTTTCATTCATAATCTTGGAGTTTCCTTGCACTTTCCATTCTTTCATTGTTCAGGTGCTCAATCTCTCATCCCATGCATTCTCATCTTGCCTATGTTATGAACCTCATCAACACCCAAGACCTCACAAATTTCTGCCAACTAAGTCCAACGTAGGGAAAACTATACAACAGGAAGCTTATGTATCAAACCTTTCTTTTAATATGCACTGTAAAAGGTTACGACAGTAGGTATATATATTGTTATCCAAGGTAGGATTTAGGTTCACTGCAATCAATTGTTGAAGGTGATTTGCTTGATGGTTTGCCAATTGAATGTAATGTTGCTTCTATCTACCTCTTCATGTGCTGATTGTATACACATTTTGCCTTGCTTTCACTAACAGGAACCAGAATTTGAAGCAGCAAGCACAAATAAGAGGAAGAGAAAAGGTATGCATTTCTGGCTGCCCATTCAGAAAGATGAATATTGATGTTGTGATTTGACTTATATCAAAGCTCAATTATTTCCCAAATTTACATGTTTTTTGTATAGTTCGATATATTTCCCTGTATGGAAACCAGAAAGTGGATGTGTGTGTGTGTGCGCGCGCGTGCGCACATATGTATGTATGTCTGTTTATGTTTTAAATCTATTTTTTGCAGCACTCTATATAGGATTTTAAAGTATCGTGTTAAATATATTGCACTAAATCTACTGATGATGAATGACATAATCAAGCATATTACAAGATATATTTATTATTTTTTAAATCTTGTGATCGTGATAAATATGCTTTCTCAACATTACAGTAGGTATGTTTTACAGTAAGCTATATTACTATGTAACGAAGTCTTCCTTCTTTGAGATGCTTTCCTTGAAAGCATAGGAAGAGAAAAACTATTATTTTTGTAAAGATGGGGTTTCCCATGAAGCACTCTTGAGATGAAGGATCTTATTTTGGAATTACAGGTGCAAGAATGAAGGAATTCAGTATCTAAAGCACATAAGTAATACTCTAAGGGCCCGTTTGGTTGTTGCCATAGGAATTGAAAATTAGAATAGAAAAATGGAATGGGAATGGAAATGGGAAATGGGAATAGAAAAGGGCAATTTCAATCCTGTTTGGTTCACCTAGAATTCGATTGGGAATATGTTAATCCATTGTTTGGTTGTACAAAAATGGAATAGAAATAAGGTTAAGTTTTGTATTTTAAAAATATTTCCCTTAAATTTTTTTGTTCTAATTTATTGTTTTTTGTTTTTTTTTTTCAATAATCGTAAAAAGGTTAATTTATTTCATTTTTATTTTATTCTTAGTTACCGGTTCGAGTTTAGTTCGAAATACGGGTTTGAAGAACCTGTTCGTCGGTACGAAATTTTTTTGGAAAGGGTTTTGGGTTTGTTCGTACAAAAAACATGTAAAAATTATAAAAAATCATATATATACATATTTATGAAGCTTAGAAGCATAGAGTATCATAAAATCACATGGCTTAAACTAAGTTAATTATTTAAACAACAAAAACACCATAGGCATAAACTTTAGACACGTAAGTTGTAATCATAGCATCATGAATAAAGATCACACCATCATATATTTCAATTCTCAAGTTCAACATCAAAGATTCAAAACATTAAAACTTAAAAGCTTGAAGTAAATTATTATCCATGGATCATAGTAGGAAGTTCAAGTATCATTGTTTCAACTTCAAGTCGAGTAATCATAATGTATAAAATTTTAATATTCATCTTCATCATCATCATCATCTTCTTCTTCTTCTTCTCATATTCTTCTTCTTCTTCTTCTTCTTGTAGTCCTTCCGCATTAGTTGACTCAGCAATAGAGTTAAGGCCAATGGGATCGACACTAAGAACAATAGTATGGGCATCAAAATCTTTAAAGTCTTCAATTGTAAGCCGAGAAGGAGAAATATCCAAGTCCGCCAACTCTGCATCTACATCCCACCTCTTTGTCTCCCCTTTTTTGTATTCTTTAGTCTTGTGCGAGAGGAGACGCAAGTTGTAATGCACATACACCTAGTTTTCCGCTCATTTTGATTGTAACCTATTGTGCTTCACTGAATGGATGAAAGAATATGTGCTCCAATTTCTCTCTAAAGCGGATGAACTAGCAATCTATGAAGACATGACATGTAAACAATTAAAATAAAATTTAAATTGTGTAACTTGAATCCTAGAATTTCTAACAATTTTTTTAGACGAAGGAAACTAATAACAATTTTTTAAAAATTAAACTTACTTGTGATATCACTTTGATTGCAAGGGGCTGCAACCTTTGAAATCTTGGGCCATGGAGGTACCACCAACTATGAGCATCTTTCCTAAACAGATGACGAAGAGCACCATTACTTAAATTTTTTGCTTCCACAAATTGTGTGAACTAATCCGTAATCAAATCCCGCACTTCATCATTAGGAAAGAGTCTTTCAAATGCTGCATTGTATCCATCAGACACTTCTATGTCTCTATAGGTAGGTTAGTATATTGGGTGATATAGTATTTGGGCATCAATGCATAGGCAAGCAAATGTAGAGGAGTGTTCATTTTGTTCCATCTTTCTATAACAATTGATCGCAATTGTTTGAAGGTCCCTTGAGGATCTTGTTCCTTTTCATTTACAATTTGCTTGATCTTCTCAAGCATTGAGTCTATGCCATCATAGATCTCTCCAAGACTAGGCCTATCCATGTCTGCGTATCTAAGTGAGATTAATGAGATATTCCACACGTTCCCACCAATTTTCATCCAATATCCTCCTCCTTATTGTGGTTGCCCTCTCAGTATTGCTTTGCCGCCATAAGCCCAATTGTTGCCGGTTACCATATTGGTAAGTGCCTCTTTCACTTGCATAAGTCGTTTGAAGAAAATTACATTTGATGCAAAACGTGTCTTAGCAACCTTTAACATAAAGTAGAGCAAAAACAATACAAATTGTTAGATACATACTTGATAAAAGAATAGACATCATTACATAATCAAAAAATCAGAAATTGTAAGATACTATTTTTTAAAAATTAACTAACTTGAGTTCAAGTTTACTTACCTTTAGCAGCTCCAAATGTGAGAACATTCTGAATATCCCTTGAGTCATGTGGTGGTTTGTGATGAACATCTGGATGTCCTCAGCTTCTGCATACATCTCCTTGATCCACTAAACACCCTTCCCAATCTTTTGTAGCCTAATATTGAATGAATGAACTGCACAAGGTGTCCAGAAAATATGGTGGTATCTCTCTTCAACCAACAAACCAACAACTCTACTATTTTTTGCATTATTTGTTATGACTTGGACAACGTTTCTTGCACCCACTTGTTCAATGGCCTCAATTAGGATATTAGCAATGAATGACCCATCTTTTACATGCCCCTCACAATCCACTACTTTCAAAAACATTGCCCCTTTAAGGGACACCGCCAAAACATTGATCAATGGACGATTTCTAGGATCTTTTCACCCATTTGAAACAATTGTTACCCTTGTCTCAATCCACAAATCCTTGATGGGCTTCAATTGCTCATCAATCAACTTGACCTCGTCATCCAACAAGGTGGTTCGTACTCTCTCAAAACTGGGGCCTGAATACCTTGCAGGTGCTTTATTAGCACTTCTCAACATCTGCTTGAACTATGGAGAGCGAACAAGATTACATTTCCATACAAGCATCTTGCCTCATCAATGTTGGCAATTTCCCTACTTTGATTTTGAAATGCAGTTTCAAGTGGTCCCTTTCTTTTGTGTTGAATGGGTGCTTCATTTTGAGAATCAGGGGCAGCTGAGGAAGTATAGAAGGGGTGATTTTCTATCACAACATTTGGGGTGGATTTCATTCCTTTTGTTCTTTTCTTATTCATATTGCCATCAATGGTATTTTGCCTAAGTTCCTCTCTCTTTCCAGCTCGCTCATGCTCTTCAATATGTTTTAATACTATTGAGTTTGGCACAGGTGCATTTTTTTTCTTGGACACTTGTTCACTCCTCTACTAGGGTATCCACACAAATGACCCACCACACGATAATATGAACTATTTCTTTCTACATCACAACCCCGACATTTCCAATGTAAGCCACCACCTCCTGGAAGAGGTTCTAGAATAGCCACATACTTCCACAAAGGAGAATTAGATGTGGGTTCTTTTCTTTGTGGGATATTGGCATTGCCTATTGAGGAATATGTAGATCCCTTTGAAGCTCCTTTTCCTATGATAAGAAATTGTGTACATATTGATCTGGGCAGCCCAAATTCGCTCGAGTTCGAATTCTGGGTTATGGGTTCGAACCAGCCTAGGTAAATTCGAATCTTGGTCGAACTGGATCCAAACATCAGACCGGTTTGAACCCAGGCAAGGTTCTTGGGCCAATATGGTGAACCCGAGTAACTAAGATTTTATTCGTTGAAGTTAATGAGAAGTATAATTTATTTCATTTTTTTAACAAATAGATATAATAAAAAAATGTTAAAATGTTAAAATAAAAGGAAAAAAGAAAAAAAGAAAAAAAGAACAAAAGCTCATTAAACTAGTAAAATATGTTCATTTATATACGAAAACACCCAAAATTAGTCTTCATGATAATACTTGAAAAAATTATGCGCACGCAATCACAATGGATTTGAGAAAATCATACAATTTGAAAAAAATCAGATTGGGAATAGGAATGGCCTATTCCAATAACAGATTTTTTTGGCATAGACATATGCTCATTTTAGGGGCAAAATTGGAATATGTCTTCCTATTCCCAATTCTGATTGAGCGTACCAAACAGCGAATATAAAACATATTCTAATTTTCTCTTCCTATTCCTGTCCTATTCCAGCACAACCAAATGGGCGCTAAATGAGGATGATCCTTTTCCCTTTGCGTGGCAGTTATGGTATGTGTTCAATGCCTATTATTATTATTTTAGATAATATGGTTTATTAGATTGTGTATCAATCATTTGTCAGTTTTGGGTAGTTGTAAGAGTTTGTTGGTTGACTTTTATGATCTTCTTGGCAATCATCAGGTTCTTGAAAGAGGCATTGTACCATTAAGGGGGAGGGTGTGGTCATGTCTGATCCTTGGCCAGCTATCTCTGGTTTATTTCTGTAATAATTCCTTGTACCAATAAAGTTATCTTTTACATCTTTGTTTGATATACATTGTATTTTATCATGATTTCAAGCAAGGTTGTGCTTCGTGAAACTCAAGCAAGATATCAACTCGGTCAATCCAATTTTTTTGAAAAACTTGGAATTGTCAAAAACTAGGCAAAAAAATCAGATATTTTATCAAACAGTTGAAAACTTATATTTTCTTAAAATATTCTTAAAACCACACACCTTAAGTAATTAATCAAATTGAGTTTAATACATAACAATCAGAATCCAGCAAATAAACATAGAATCATATACCAAAAAAACAAGAGTTGTATTTGAATAACATTGAGTTCAATGAATATAGAAGTCAAACTCCATAAATTACAACTTTTGAATACATATTAAGTTCAAATTCGGTATCAATAGGCTTTAGAGAAACTAGCAAATAATAAACTATTATAATTAGAAAGCATATAATAAATAACACTTTAGTACAGTTATAAAAATTAGAGAATCAAATCAATATTAATTGATATAAATTCATGAATCATAAATCTGTATTTACTAACAATCAATCTATATTTGTAAATTAACTAATATGAAAAAAAAGGGGTAAAAATTTATTTAATCAAAACCAAGTTACAAAACAAAGATCGAAGGCCCAAAACAACACTACATACTCCTGTCCTCCAGTAACATCTGATCAATGATCTCACAATACTCAAAAGGTAACTCATCCCTACCATTAATATCCCATCTACCCACATACTCTGAAGCCCACTTTGCCAGGAAATCCACCACTCTGTTTCATTCGTGAGGGATATAACGAAAGGAGACAGAGTCCGAGGAACTACAAAGAGTAAGAGTTTGTCTGGCCAAAGAGGCAAGTTGCCAACTAACATCTTCCAATCTCTGGTTATTCAACATATCCACAACAATCTGAGAGTCAGACTCACAGAGGATCTTCTGCCACCCTAATGAGCATCCTCGCTCAATAGCAACCTTAATAGCCAGGGCCTCCATTAGATTATTAGAATGTTGACCCTTGTAAACAGAGAGGAGAAAAACTGCACCACCATCATCGCCTCTACCAATAGCCCAAATACGAGCATGACCAGGGTTCCCCTGCGAAGACCCATCTGTATTGATCTTCAAGAACCCAGTCAGGGGAGGAGACCACCTCCCATCTCTACTCACCCATTGCTTACCATGGCTCGGTCTTTTTTCGGGAATGCATCCCCTACAACTATCTCCCAGGTTCAGATTCCTCACAATAGCTTGATCCCCAGGATCTATATTAACATACATATCACACTTAGCATAAATCGTCTCCTGGAGCCTATTAAGAATTAGCTTCCACAATTGGGAGCTTCCAAGTTTGGAACCACAAAAGATTCTGCGATTCCTTTCTAGCCAAAGGTTCCATAGAATGAAGATCGGACCAACCAACCAAGCGGCCTGTAAGAAAGAAGTCTTCGCTGGAGGTCTGCCCAAGCTTTCCTAGAAGTCAATAAGAGAAGTAGCATGAATACAACCATGACACTAGGCCTCCCACCATCGATGCCATATCTCTCTCAAAAAGGGACAGAGAAAAAACAAGTGGGAGACACACTCCTTATTGTGCAAACAAAGATCGCAAACTGAAAGTCCTTGAAAACCTCGTTTGTGAAGATTCTCCCAAGTGAGGCATTTCTTCTGAGCCAACAACCATAAGAAAAAGTTACACTTGGGCCACGAAAATCTGCTCCAAACCTTCTTCCACCAGTGCACTTCAGCCAAACCATGAAGGTTCTTGTCGAGAATAGTATAGCCTTGAGCCACTGTGAATTTACCTTTTGGACTTGGACTCCAAGCCAAGTTGTCCCTCCCACTGAGAGAGCTGCAAAACCTATCCTCCAGAACTCTAGAGAGAAGGGCTCGGTCCTCATCAGAGCCACCCATCGGCCACTCTTGAGAATCCTTCCAGCAAGTCATCTCAACTTGCCCCAGGCGCTTGACAGCCTTAAAATGCTCCACCTTAACCCATCCAGCATTAATAAAAGTTTGAGAGAGGGGGAGAAGCTGGGGAAAACTAGAAAGAATGGGAGGATAACCATTCCACAAGTCCTGCCAAAACAGAATATCCGAGCCTTTGTTACAAATCCAGAAGAGCCCTGTTGATGTGTGTTTTATGATTCACCAAACAGTGGAACAAAATACCGAAATATCTTATCCTCTCTTGAATAAAGTCTTGTGTATGCTAAGATTGCTAGAAGATCATACAATGACTTCAAGGTTCCTTTAATGCCAGGTCTTGACTGTGGATAAGATCGGTGGTTAATGTGATTTGCTGATGATCACAAGGGGCCTTACGTGTTTATTCATATTCATTTCAAGCCATATTGGATGAAGGAGCTATCTGACATGTGTGACAAGTCTTCACGTGTTCATAAGTGTCTTTAAACAAGGTTGGCCAATAATACCCCGCTCTTGATATTTGATGAGCCATAGCCAAACCACTTCCATGACTGGTTCCATATTTACTATGAAAATGCTCAATGATGTGTCCAGCCTCTTCCTTTCCAACACATCTCAAATACACCCCATCATGATTCTTTCTATATAGCACAGATCCTTGAAGCATAAAATTTTGACTCTTCATTCTCAATGAACGCTTTTGAATAGACTTCAAGTGTGATGGAGACTTATGGTTCAACAAATAATGAACAATATCATCATACCACTCAACCGGGGATACTTCTTCTAACGCATATACTTGTTGTACTAACCCGGGACCAGTTGTAGACAGGGTTTGGGCTAGAGCTTGTCCTCGTACCAACTTCATTGGTTGTATCTCCATGTCATATTCTTGAATAATTGCCATCCACTTTCCTCTTCTTTCTCCCAATTCATTCTGCATTAGCAAAGTCTTTACTGCTGCATCAAGAACTATTGCATAAACCTTGCTTCTTAGGATGTAATGTCGGAATTTCTTTATTGCTTTCACCAAAGTATAAGCTTGTTTTTCAACATTCGGATATCTCAATTCTGCATCTTTCATGGGTGAACTCATGAATGCAATAGGATGTTCATCCTGATCATCTGCCTTCTGGGTGAGGATAGTTGCACAAGTGTGTTCTGAGGCAAAAGAATATATATAAAAAGGCTTGGTGTAGAAAGTTGGGATTGATTCCACTTCAGACTGACAAGAAAGTCACACAATTGGATAAAACTGAAGTCCCAGTCGTGGGAGAGTTGAATAATATTCACATGCAATTGGCCTCTGATCCATGTGTTCAAAGTTGTATTGACATATCTGTTGTGGATATTCCTGAAGGGTATGGCATGCTTCTTAGTAGAGATTGGGCAAGGAAATTGAATGGTTATATTGCAACGGACTTTTCACACATGTGGCTCCCATGGAAGGGAATTCCCAATCCGATAAGGATAGAGAGCACTCCAAGGCTCCGGTTGTTGATCACTGAGTATGGTGAACACAATGAGATCTTGTTTATGGAAACCACTTTGGGATCATATATTCCCAAAACTGGAGAGGTTTTAATGTTGCAAGGTTACAATCAAGGGGGATGTTCTGATGTGACTCCAACTTTCGCTAAGGTACCAATTATGGATAATTCAGAACCATCGCTGAATGAAGGAATGTTTGAGAATTTTAGGAATTTTGTCCTAAAAAGCATTAAGCAGGAAGTTGAACTAGGAAAAGGTGCATCCATTCAAAATATGTTGTTACCCAATTGGTGTAGAATACATGATGCTTTTCATTCTGAGATATCATGCACCATGTGCAAAGAAGCAATTGCACAAGTTTCCAAACTGGTTCCACAAGCATGGATAGCAGAAAATGTGGTCAAAATGAACTCATCTTGTATGAAAATTTTAGACCCACAGCAAGAAAGAATTCGAGAAGGTGAAATAGGACAAGAAGAACATCAAAAAGAATCCGAGGATTCAAAGATAAAATCACCCGTGGAATATGAAAATGATCAAGTATGGACTCTATCCTTTGATGGATCCAAATCAAAGAAAGGTAGTGGAGCTGGTGTTGAACTCATCAGCCCAATTGGAGAAACATATTTGGCATCACATGGGTTGCAGTTCCCTTGTACTAATAATGTGGCTGAGTATGAATCATTGGTCATTGGATTGCTCCTCGCTATCCAAAAGGGTGCCAAAATCCTACATGTACGTGGAGATTCAGACATAGTCATTGGACAGGTACGCAAGAAATATACATGCCATGATAAAAGATTGGGTCGGTATTGCAATAGAGTTTGGGACCTAATCGAAAGCTTTGATGCTTTCAATATTAAAAGGATAAGTCGAACAAGCAATCCAGTAGCAAACTCTTTGGCTCAATTTGCAAGTTCATTAGAACCATTAGCCATGGATTGTGTGAAGAAATTTACAGTTGAGCTGACTTCAGTGCCATCAGTTCCTGACAACATCACAAATTTTCAAGTGTTTGAAGATGACAAGCATATTTTTGATTTTTTGACAAGCTCGAGGGTATTTGAAGCACAAGTCATAGATGAAGGAGAACAACAACAAGCTCAATTTGAAATCGATGAGATTATGAGTTTAAGGACAAATACCATTCCAGAAGGAATGATTGAACTAGAGAGAATTTTTGATGCCGACAGACTAAGTTCCCTCAAGTACCAAAGTACTGAAGGAGGGGAATGTGAAAAGGTGAGCTTGGGAACGAGAGAAAATGTCAAGAATGTATTTATTGGGAAAGTTTGTACCCCCGCAGAAAAGGAAGAAATATTGAAGCTTATGAAGGAATTCCCTGACGTGATTGCTTGGGGATATGAAGATCTAAAGACATATGAGACGTCTCTCATTACACATACTATTCCACTAAAGCGAAACAGTAAACCATTTAGACAAAGGCAGAGACCAATGAATCCATTGTTAGAACCACTAATACATCAAGAAGTGAAGAAGTTATTGTCAGCAAGGATTATATTCCCAATTCGACACTCAACGTGGGTCGCCAACCTTGTACCTGTTAGAAAGAAGAATGGAGAGAAAAGGTTGTGCGTGGACTTTAGAAATCTCAACAGAGCTTCAGAGAAGGATAATTATCCAGTGCCGTCATTAGATGAAGTGATACAAGTTGTTAACGGTTCTCAAATGATGTCATTTTTAGATGGTTATTCTGGATATAACCAAGTGATGGTAGAAGAAGAAGATAGACTAAAGATGACATTCACAACAAAATGGGGTACATTTGCTTATAGAAGAATGCCTTTTGGTTGTATCAATGCAGGAGCCACTTTTCAAAGGGCCATGGATTATGCTTTCAGAGACTTGGTAAAGAAGTGCATCATCATTTACATGGATGATCTCACAGTATTCTCTCGACGCAGGGAAGATCACATCAGTGATTTGAGGAGAATCTTCCAAAGATGTAGAAGATATGGGATTTCCTTGAATCCAAAGAAATGCATGTTCGCTGTCACTGAAGGGAAATTGTTAGGACATGTAATATCAGAACGAGGAATCTCAATTGATCCTGAGCGCATTGAGGCAATATCAAAGATAGGATTGCCAGCTAGTCAGAAAGAATTAAAGTCATTCTTTGGGAAAATTAACTTTGTAAGGAAGTTCATAACTGGATTCGTAGAGATAGTAAGGCCATTAAATGACATGCTGAAGAAAGGAGCAAGGATAGATTGGACACCTACAACAAAAAAGGCATTCGAAGAAATCAAGCAAGCAATTGTGGATGCTCTTGTTTTGTTGAGTCCTGACTACACCAAGCCTTTTTATATATATTCTTTTGCCTCAGAACACACTTGTGCAGTTATCCTCACCGAGAAGGCAGATGATCAGGATGAACATCCTATTGCATTCATGAGTTCACCCATGAAAGATGCAGGATTGAGATATCCGAATGTTGAAAAACAAGCTTATGCTTTGGTGAAAGCAATAAAGAAATTCCGACATTACATCCTAAGAAGCAAGGTTTATGCAATAGGTCTTGATGCAGCAGTAAAGACTTTGCTAATGCAGAATGAATTGGGAGAAAGAAGAGGAAAGTGGATGGCAATTATTCAAGAATATGAGATGGAGATACAACCAATGAAGTTGGTACGAGGACAAGCTCTAGCCCAAACCCTGTCTACAACTAGTCCCGGGTTAGTACAACAAGTATATGTGTTAGAAGAAGTATCCCCGGATGAGTGGTATGATGATATTGTTTGTTATTTGTTGAACCATAAGTCTCCATCACACTTGAAGTCTGTTCAAAAGCGTTCATTGAGAATGAAGAGTCAAAACTTTATGCTTCAAGGATCTGTGCTATATAGAAAGAATCATGATGGGGTTTATTTGAGATGTGTTGGAAAGGAAGAGGCTGGACACATCATTGAGCATTTTCATAGTGAATATGGAACCAGTCATGGAAGTGGTTTGGCTATGGCTCATCAAATATCAAGAGCAGGGTATTATTTGCCAACCTTGTTTAAAGACACTTATGAACACGTGAAGACTTGTCACACATGTCAGATAGCTGCGACACGTGAAAGAAATCTTGCTATGCCATTATAACCTATTATTGAAGTGAAACCGTTCGCAAAATGGGGGTTAGATATCATCGGTCCCGTCAATCCACCATCATCAGGACACCACCAGTATATATCCTGAATGCTACATACTATTGCACTAGATGGACTGAGGCTCAATCACTGAAAAATTGTACAACGGAGGTTGTTATCAAATTTCTTGAAGAAAATATCATTACCAGGTTTGGATGTCCCCATGCATTTGTATGTGATAATGGGCCAGCATTTAGATTGTTGAAGTTCTCAAACTGGGCATTTGACTATGGGATCACACTAAACTTTTCATCAAACCGCTATCCGCAAGGGAATGGATTGGCAGAATCAACAAACAAAAATCTATTGAGTGCAATGAAGAAGTTATTAGACAGTAACCCTAGAGATTGGCATACACAACTGAGATTCGCACTTTGGGCGGATAGGATCAGAATAAAGAGTTCTTTGGGGACATCTCCATATCATTTGGTCTACGGACAAGATCCAGTTTTTCCTATCCAATTGAAGATTCCAACACTACGATTCATGCAAGATTTTATGGAAGGAGAAGATAGAGTGCAGACACGTTTGACCCAATTATTGCACTTGGAAGAGAAGAGGGACGAAACATTGGAAAAGTTTGCTAAACATCGAGGAGTTGTTAAGAGATGGTTTGACAAAATGGCAAAGGTTAAAGAATATCGAATTTCAGATTTGGTACTTCGCTGGGATAAGGCACATGAAAAGAAAGGTGGACATGACAAGTTTGATAATCTATTGAAAGGTCCTTATCAGATTTCTGAAATTTTGGGAGATAATGCATTCAAGCTTAAGACTCTAACAGGAAAGGAAGTCCAATTGCCTATCAATGGGCAATTCCTCAAGCATTATTTCTGCCCTTAGGTTTTCTTTGTGAAGCCTAACTTGTACATAGTTAGTTTAGGTTTTCCTTTGTGGTGTGTTTTTGTTTTTGTTTTTCCTTTTTTTTAGTTAGGTGGGCGTTTTGGTTTGTCTCCCCTCTCTTGGTTAGGAGTTTTGGCTTTGCGTAGTTTAGGTTTCTTTCCCTTTTTTGTTTTGTTTTCTTTTTCCCTAGGTTGTCTTCCTTGGGTGGTTCAGTTTTCTCTCTTCTTTTGGTTTGGCTTCGGTTTTGGCTTTTGCTAGGTGGCTCATAGCTGTGAGAATCTCCTTTTTGCAAGTGGAGTGGTGTCATGATTTGGTTACTTCATCTGAAGACTTCACTGAGTTTTGTTTATTTCATTTCTTGGATAATTGTTATGAAGAGCATTAAAATCTCGGCTATCCTTCATATATTTTCAATAGGTTAGAAAACATACTTGACTCAGAAGGTTAATCATACATTGTGTCTTGAGGCATGAACTCTGAGGTTGCCACATATTTCGCACTCTTAACTATTGCTCTAAGTCCATTTATGTGTCTTTGGAAAGGTCATGACTTGTGAAAATTTTAAAATCTTGCTTCAGCGCCACTGTAACTCCTAAACCCATGGTAAGCTTCATTGCTTACAAGCCAAGAGAAAAGAGAGAAATGAAATACAAGAAAAAGAAAAAGAGAAAAATGATGAAATAATGAGATTGGCTTTGGGGGTACGCGGAAATCTCCATAGGTGTTCTAAAGAATAATTCGCCGGAAGTGGAGCAATCTCTGTTGGTTTTACAGCGACAACTCCGTCAGGGCTATGGACGCCTGACTGGCAGCGGGGCAATGTCCAGGATGCTTTTGAAGTCAAGAGGAATCAATGACTTGTCATGATTAATCCTAGGATTTCTGAGTGGTCTTGTTGAGATGGAATTAATATAAATTGCACACACTCAGGTTGTCGCAGAGCAAATGTGTTTTTGATCCAATATATGATTATTCTCCCCTTTTGAGCTTGTTTTCTCTCTTATTGATAACGTAAGATTGAGAAACCAGAGATTCTGAGTTCGGATTAAGTCTTATCCTTGAAATGCTTGTAACATTTCACTCGTGGAGTTGCCAGATGTTGTGACCGCCAGTCACCATCGCTCCAGCCGGGGGCCCCCTTTCTGTTTTAAAAAAAAACTTTTGCCAGCTTTTGCGGAGCGCAAGACTGAAGGAGACAAGGATTTAATCCCATTTAGGAAATATGCCAGCTGTTCTTGAAAATGTGGAGCGCAGTTTTCAGGAAATGAAGGATTTTATCCTTCATTCCTTAAAAAGCTCGCTCCCTAAAATTTCGGAGCGCAATTTTCAGGAAATGAAGGAAGGAAATGAAGGAAAGAAATGAAGGATTTTTTCCTTCATTCCTTAAAAAGCTTGCTTCCTAAAATTCCGGAGCGCAATTTTCAGGAAATGAAGGAAGGTTTTGATGAAGGATTCTATCCTTCATTCCTTAAAAAGCCCGCTCCCTAAAATTCCAGAGCTCAATTTTCAAGAAATGAAGGAAAGAAATGAAGGATTTTATCCTTCATTCCTTAAGAAGCCCGCTCCCTAAAATTTCGGAGCGCAGTTTTCAAGAAATGGAGGAATGTTTTGATGAAGGATTCTATCCTTCATTCCTTGAAAATCCCGCTTTCATAAAACAACAAGCGCAAGTCAGTAGGAGTGAAGGAAATATTATGCAAAGGAAAAATCCTCAATTCTGAAAAAGCCCGCTCTTGTAAATTGGTTAAAAAATCATGAAAAGCGGAAAATTGAAAATTTTGCAAAAAAAATCAGAAAATTTAGAGGAAGGATGAATTTTCTTATGAAGTGAAAGTTGGATTCAGAGAGGAAAAGCGAAAAAATGATTTTCCTTAAAAAGATTTTTTTTGGATTTACATTAAAAAATTAAATATTAGTTTACTAATATTTAATTTGATTTTTTTTGAATAATAATCCAAAAAAATAAAAATGGAGAAAAGGTTGCAAATAAATTTGATTTTTCATTTAAAAATGGAAGTTAATTAAATATTGATTTTTTTATTGATATTTAATTAATAAAGCTAAAAAAAAATCAAAATAGAAATACTTAGCTTCATCATGAAGTTAAGAGCATTAAAGATAGCAACTTTTTGAATCAAGCAGCAAAAAGGCGACAAGTGGCACAAAAAATGGAAACCTTAATGTTTAAGTAAAGCAGCTGCCTAATTTTAGTCTGCAGCTTTAAAGGCATCTTTTCTGAAGGATGATTTCTATAAGAAACCCTCTCATTCATTCAGGCTCACACAGAAATTTGAAGAGCAGATCGAGAATAGGAGTAAGATTTGAGGAGTTCAAGGAAGCAGATTTTTTGAGAAATTTTCTGAAATTGTTGAGGAGTTTTTTGGGAATTCACGTCAGAAGATTTTGAATCCTATCAGAAAGGATTTTTCTTTGCAGTGAGTTGTGGGATTTCATATTTCTCGCGGAAGTGTTAAAAAGTGAATCTTGAAAGGAGTATGGAAATTTTGGCGAAAATCCAAAATCTTTGTCTTATGGACAAGTCATATCTGTTGTTTTCCTTGCATAGTCTTATGTATGTACGTTTTATATTTTGTAGGAAAGAAAAATGGCAGAGCCCAGGGGAACAGGAGAAATGCGAGGACAATTGATAAAGAATGAAAGGAGAGGATTCTATCCTGAATCCAAAATCATGTCAAAGTGGACAGAAATTGGAGATACAAGTTTTGGCGGCCTTGATTTGAAAGATTTTAACCGGAGAATGCTCGGATATAACAACTATCACCCAATACACCTGGCTACAAAAATTGTGAGAAGTGGAATTTTTGCTGCAGCTGGTTTCCCTCCTTTTTAGCATCCAGAGTTAATCGTGGAATGTACCAAGCATTACAGTCCTAGAGACAGAACCATTCGGGATTTTGAACGAAATATTCTGGCAGATTTTTCTCTGACATCCATTTCTGAAGCATTTGGAATTCCTTCAAATCCAAGGATGGTCACAAAAACACAAGAGCAAGCACTGAGAATCACACACCTGGCTACAAAAATTGTGAGAAGTGGAATTTTTGCTGCAGCTGGTTTCCCTCCTTCTTTTCAACATCCAGAGTTAATCGTGGAATGTACCAAGCATTACAGTCCTAGAGACAGAACCATTCGGGATTCTGAACGAAATATTCTGGCAGATTTTTCTTCGACATCCATTTCTGAAGCATTTGGAATTCCTTCAAATCCAAGGATGGTCACTAAAACACAAGAGCAAGCACTGAGAATCTATACATCTGGAATCAATTTTTGTGAAGAAATAATCAATAAAAGATGGTTGAAAAAGAATAGACCACATCATTCCAAGATTCCTAAAGAAATAGTATGGCTCGACTTGCAGAGGGAATATAGTGATATGGTCATGATGTTGAGTCGCATATTTGGCATGCCTTATTCTTATAGGTTTGAATCTTGGATGTGGTATTTTGTTGACCAGGTAATGGAGGAAGGTGATAGAATAGATTGGCCTGGGTTCATAAGTGATAACCTAAATGAGCAGTTGATGAATCTAGAGCATACAAGGAGATTTTACATGAGCTCCTATGTCATCTACATGCTAGCACGGAGGACAAATTATGATGGACTACGATGCAAAGGACCAATTGGAAGCGGAAGCCAACACCTCAAAGTCCACGAATGTTACCCGCAGTTGCATTTGTATTCAAAGGATGATTACATGAGGGTTAATGATATATTTGCCATGCGCATAGTAAGAACACTACAAAAGAGGCCACATATAAGAATGTCAATGGGTGCAATGAAGTTGGTTGAAGAATATGGCGCCTGGTTCATTCAGTTTCCTACCTTTTCATACATCCGAGTTCAAGGATTCTCCACGGAGCCATACAAACTTCCTAGGTATCCAACGGATAAGATGGTCTTGTTAGAGTTGACTCGACAACTTATTGCCTATGACAAGATTCAGAAAGGGAAGAAGAAGTTGGGATTGCAGTTTCCAATTTCCATAGGAGAAGGGAAAATTGAGGTATGCCCATGTCTAAAAGCTGCAGAGAAATCATCAGATGAGCTCCACTTCTTTCACCTTTCGCTTTATCCAAAGAGGAATGATTTTGATCCTTTCAACAAGATCTCATCAGTAGGAGGGTCAAAGTACCAACACAAGGTTCACCTTGAAGACTTTTGGGCAAATGCAGTAGACGAGAACGAGATTAGAAAATGATTGCATTCAAGACTACCATTGAACATTATTAGAACATGCAACATATTCAAGGTTCCTGATCAAATGGAGGAGGATCCAAATGTGATGCGAAAAGGATTCAATCCAGAAATGACAGCTCAACCATTTGATTGGAAGAAGAAAGAAATTACAGATCTCGAAACCCTTTCAAAACCAGTCTTAGATTTTACAAAGTGGTGGATCGAGCGTAAGCTTGAAAAATTAGTTGCACCAGCTAATGGATTCACATATAGGATGCTTGGCCACAGACCACTCAGGGATGAAAGATCAAGACAAATATCTGAAGGGATTGTTGAAGAAAGGGGAACTCCATCCGAAGATGTAGGAACCAAGAAAGGGAAGGAGGTACCTCGAGAAAAGCGTCCTAGGGTTGAGGAAGTCATCCAGGAATCTCAAAATAAGAAGCAGAAACACGGAGATGCTCCCTCTTCTCCAAGTCGAACTCCAAGTGTCCAAGAGATAGAAACTTTTGAAAGGCAGGATGTAGGGACAAGTATAAGGAGATTTGAGCAAGAAGAGAATTTGGATAGGCCAATTCATGATAGGTTGAGTATAAATGCTTATGAAAAATCCATGCAAGAAAGAGGGAGAGATCAAGATATTGCTACAGAAGAAAGTCTTGCTACGATCTTAGAGCGAGAAATGATTAATGATGGAGATGGTCCACTAGAGGAAGAAACTCCAGGGGTAGCAATACATCTTCCAATTGCCGAAGCTATAGTTCCTGAGGTTACAATGGATAGTCTAGGAGGTGAAGAGGAGATTGACATTCGAGCGGTCCAAAGGAAAGAACAATTGGTAATTCCGGGGGACCAAAGTATACCCATTCCGGAATGGTTGAGGCAACGAATTCAATTGCATCAACAAAAGGAGGTTGATCCAGCAATTGAATTACAGGAAATTTTGGACCGATCAAACCGATCAGAAGAACAAGGGAAAGCAAAAAGATATACTAAATTCATCAGAGGAGAATCAAGATCCAGAATCTTGCAGATTGCGACTCCCACAGTTGACAAAGGGAAAAATTAGATTGCTCCAGATGAATATCATTTTACAGAAGTAAATCTTGGTCGGGCCTCTCGAGAGCAAATATTGGAAGAATTTGATGACTCCACACAAGCTTTGAAGGACAGGCTGAAGAAAGTAGAAGAAGGGTATGAAAAGCAGAAAAGAGAAATTCGAGCCTTATGTCAGTACATCAATAACTTGCCTCATCCAGTAAGAGAGGAAGGTCCATGATTTGTCCCTCCAACAGGTGTTTCCAGTGAAGTGGTAGGTGATATTGATAGAATCAAGCGGATTGCTCAAGGTGCAAAGATTTGGATCGAAGGAATTCAGGAGGTAGCCTTCAAACATGCAGAAGAATTAGTGCAAGTGCACAATAGGGCATTGGCTGCAATCTCTAGGATCCAGTGCATGGAGGAATCATGGGTGGATGAGCATATTTACCAAGAAGAGGTGATTGCCGACATTCAGAGTTTGATGGATACCCCAAAGCAAGAATTGATTGATGGTCGAGTTATCAGCGAGGGGGATTTCTATGATTTTATTCGATGGTACAGTGCAGTGATCATGGCTACGGAAATGTTCGAGAGCTTTACCAGGGAATCTAGTCGATGGAAAAAGATTGTTGATAACATCAAGCAAGGAATATCAAATGCAGTTGCATCCTTGTTATCACAAAGATTAGGGGAAGAGGAAATGACAACTGATAATCTGAAAGTCAAGTTAGAGGAATTCTTTCAGCTAAGCGTATATGGAAGAGATGATTTTGAGAACTTCTCCATCTTCTCAAATACAATGCACACTACTAAGGACTTACTACCAGATTGGGATGAAAGCTTGGGAAAAGCAGAAAGAGCAATTGCAGTTCTAGAATTCAAGCAAGAATCTGCACCAAGCATCAGTACAGAGGAGTTGGAAATAGTATTAGATCGATTTCGATCTTTCAGGCGAAGAAATCAAGGATAGATGCATTAAATGCAGAGTGGGTGTGCATAGGGATCATTTATTACACCCCACTCCTTAAATTAGCATGCATGGTGGGCATTTATTACCCACTACAGTAGTGGATTCCTTATGGCATTAATGTAGATTCCTTTCCATTGCCCTAACCCTAATTAGGGCTGATGTGGCATGATCTTGGCCATCGGTTATTGTGATCATCCGGGCCACCCGTTGTAATCGAGGACCTATATAAAGGCCTCATTTCTCATTTGTAAAGGGGAGATTTTTAATGAGATTGTTGCTATGAGTTACTGAGATAATAAAGTTTTCATTAGAGTTTGGTGAATACTTGACGTATCTTAGTTCTTGCTTGTTCTCCTAAAATTTCTTCAAGCGGATTAAGTTTAGCATAGTCAATGTGTGGTGATTACAATGGAGAATATGATGGTGTGATGAATTCCTTTGGTTCATACTTTTGACGTTTAGTGATTCTAATTCGTTGTGTAAAGTTAGCCTGAACCTCTTTCATGCATATGCTCAACTTCTATCATTTGTATACATTGTTCTTTATGATGGTGTATGCGGTGATATGAAAATCTTTGGCATAACCCTTGAAGATTGCACTGGTTCATGCTTAGTTGTAGTATAACTTGGCGAAGTGGAATTCAGTAAATTGAGGAATTTGTCCACTAGAATACTATTTGTTGTTATCACTACCCTTAGGATTAGAATAGAATTCCTGAACCCCATCTTATTTAATTTCTGCATATTCTGTGAAAAATCCAAAAAAAGAAGCGCTTCATTGCAAAACCTTAAGATAGCTCCCTCATCCAGTATGGCTTGAAATGAATATGAATAAACAGGTAAGGCCCCTTGTGATCATCACCAAATCACATCAACCACCGATCTTATCCACAGTGAAGACCTGACATTAAAGGAACCTTGAAGTCATTGTATGATCTTCTAGCAATCTTAGCATACACAAGACTTTATTCAAGAGAGGATAAGATATTTTGGTATTTTGTTCTACTGTTTGGTGAATCATAAAACACACATCAACATGTACCACCTCTTACTATTGCCCACCAATGCTGAGAATTGACCCAATTTAATGCCCTCATTTTTAGCAAGTTCTTGCAGTTGGCTTTGTCAGTTCATCATCACAACTCTCGTGAGCAGACAGTGGGATTTGAGGGTGACAGGTGTGGGGTTATAGGCTTTCCAACAACGTATGGTGTGTTTTGGCTTTGTTTGAGGGATTTACTATTTGTAGCAAGTCAATAGTTGGTTCTGATGAGCTCAGTTGAGTTAGAGGAGGTGAGTGATGCTCTCAGTTTTTATTTTGAGCGTATGGTTTGGGCTCCAAGAATTTTGGAGGGAGTGTCTATTTATAGTAAGTCACTTTGTTCAGGTCATTCATCGTCTTTCATCATCAAGATCACTCTCGTGTTGTCAGATTTTGATTCTGATGCTTCTTTAGTCACTTTTGCAAGAGGGGTGAATTATTATTATTATTAATCATCTTAATATGCTGATGTCGCTATTTTTGTTGGTATTGTTTATTTGCCACATGAGTGTCGTAGCTCATTGGAACCAGGTTGAAAAGTTTTAAATCTTGAGCACAAGAAACAATGGCCTCGTGTGTAAGAATTTCATGATATAGTTGAAAAGATGGCTTTTGGAACGTAGAAGATATTAATAAATAATATTATATGACATGTTATAAAACGATTTTGTGTTGAGGAATCTTCTTAATTGAAGTTGCGTTTAGGAAACTTTGTGCCAATGGGGGTTATAAATATGAGCTCATTTTAATGGAAAAGCATCCGAAATGGGGGTTATAAATGTGATCTCATTTTGATGGAAAAGCATCTGATTATCTTATTTAATGTTGTTGTCCTGTGAGGAGTATCTCTGATGCTCTGATTATTCTTTCCCTCGAGGTTTAAGGGTTTTTTCTGAGGGTTTGCTCCATTGCTAAAGTATAGTGGAGATTGGAGTTGTGATTTGGCTTTTCTACTGTTTAACACTGTGACTGAGAAGTTGGTTGTTAGCTGGAAGATGGTGATTCTTAGCTCTTTTAGTGAGGGCCCATCTCTGTTGCTGGTTGGCGTCTTCTCGTGGTTGAGACAAATCTATGCTGGAGGTAATTGAGGAGTGTTCTGCACAGCACTTGGGCTGGAGAATATTTGGAGTTCGAGTAGTCCCATAGCTGGGCGATTTAATGAATAAATGGGCGCACATTTTGAGTTTTTAATGCCAAGCGCCTGCCTGCAAAATGGCGTATTCTGTCTAAGGGTTTTGAGGATCATTGGCGGCTAGCAGGTTGCTGCATCATTTGGCTCTTGAATAACCTTGTGAGCTTCTCCTTTGGCGGCACATACAGTGACATAAGAATTAGTGGACAAACCTGCTGTTGCCAAACGCCCAGGCCATGAATTGCAACATTATTGGTTGGCATATACATGTGAATCTCTGCAGCGAATCAGATTAGAGGTGGGAGTTACAGGTTCAGTACTTTGTTACTCCCATTTATATAATAAGTCTGCAAATAAGTTTGATATCTTGTAAGAGTGTTAATGACAGTTGAGTTGTAGAATTGGATTTTCATTTGAAACTTGTGGCTTGTGGATTTTCATTACTGATTTCAGCTTTCAAACTGTTGGGAAAATTCAATATATATGTTTCAAATGCAAAAGCAGTAAATAAAAGATTTATCATTAGTGTGGTATTGAATTCTTTTGCCAAGTGTTCGATTAAATGCCAAATCTCTGATGAGTCAAAGAAGTTAATGTTTGTTAAA
Source organism: Cupressus sempervirens (assembly GCA_028749045.1). Lineage (NCBI taxonomy): Eukaryota > Viridiplantae > Streptophyta > Pinopsida > Cupressales > Cupressaceae > Cupressus > Cupressus sempervirens. The sequence continues at coordinate 726,023,359 of CM053792.1, forward strand.
GCCATAAACAACAAGGGCCTTTACACCCAACACCTTTAAACTCCATACTTTGGCCCTCATTTGGTCTTTTGGATTTATTTTTGGTAGTTTTGATTCATAGTTAATCTTCTACACAAATTCTTCATGATATTCTTGTATTGGGACAACTTATATACAATTTCTTTCATCCCTACGACGCTCACAATCTCCATTGTCTTGTTCATCTTGCTTTCACCTGATTCAGTCATTGAATTTGTTATCTTGGAGGGGACTCTCTACCCTCTCTTTTCAAATTTCGTTGAGCATATTGTAGCATTCTTAGCATAATCATGTGATCTATTATCATCTATATTGGCTTTCCATCATCTTTTCTGTTTATCAATCACCATTATCTTATCTATTTGGTTTTTGTGGAGTTGGAAACACTAGAGCAAGGACTCGATTGAGGCAAGTCTTAAGACAACCTAAACCATTTTATTGATTATGTGTGTGCGGGTTTCATAGGAGAGAGTGGAGCTCTTTTTGGAATTCTTCTACTGGCGCTAATGGTCGTGAGTGTCTGATCTCATGAGTAGGTCCTCATGCAAATGATCTAACACAAACAGGTAATTTGAAGATGCGATAGGTTATTCTTCTACACGATCATCTTTCCATGCGATCATTCCACGCAATCAAATCAAATGTTTTTCGTGAACATATTTATGCTGATTTTGTGAACGAATGTTATTCTTCCACACGAATGTTTGGAGCGAATGGAAATTGTTTTGACGTGAATAGTCGTGAGTGTCTGATCTGATGTGTAGGTCCTAGCGCAAATGATCTAATGCAAATAGGTGATTTATCGGGCGCGATGTTGTGGTAATCAGCATGTTGTGATCGATAAATTGCGATTTAAATCCTAGTTCGAATTCTTGTTTGCGTGCTTTAATCTCATTTTTTTTGGTGAAGCAGAGTTGCAAACTCTCGTGCGTGTATGCTGAAGTGATCTAAGATTTTGGATCTACAATTTGTGAATTTCTCTAGATTTGTTCTTCAAATTGTATGTTCTCTAGAACTATGAACATGGTTTGTGTTCTTCAAACTGCATGTTCATAGATCTCCTTGCAGGTTTCCAATTACAGAGATTTCCAGAGTTCTAGAAATTTATAGAAATTTGCAGACTTCCATTGTGGGAATTAACAGCCTGGGGTTTGACCGCCAGTGTCATCTTTCCTGTGCTAGTCTCTAGCGTTTTTTTCTCTCACAAGCTTAACATTTTCAACAGATTTTTCAGTTCACAATTCATAGATCACTACTGGGTGGATCTACGGTGTATGGAGGACACACCCAAACTACAATTAACATAACATAGAAGAATTTCTTCTCAGATGGATTTCACAAACAAATTATTGGCATCGGAGGAGGAGAATAGAACCCTCAAGGAATCTCTCCTTTCTCTCACACATATATACACATCACTCGAAATTCAAGTTTTCGCCATTAATGTTGAGGCGTCAAACATTAAACATCTTGATGAAAACTCTATCAAGGCTACAAAGATTAAAGACATTAAAGAAATGCAAGATGAGCTTCTTAGTTGCAATAATGCACCGAAAATCAACACTGAGATAGTTAAAAACATGGATAGAAGTATGCAACAATGAGAAACGATAGCAGCAACAACTTCCTTTGGTGGGTGTTGGGGAACTTGTTTAGTCCAAGCTTTCAGATGAACAAACATATAGAGCTAGGGAACTTAATCTGAAAGTTCGTGGCCTCCCATCCTCCATTGCAGACCCAGTTGATAAGGCCTATGCCTTCCTTCATGATTAGCTAGAGCTTTTTGAGATTCTCATTGATAGAGCATGGATAGGATATGACTTCCACACTTTTTATTAGATTTCTCAATACATTATGTTAAGTAACATAGATCGTTTCGGCAAATGTAATAATATGACCATGTAATTGATATGTTTCAAATGCAGATTTGGATCTCATATAAGTACGAGAGAAGGAGACATGTCTTTTGAAGAGTCATGTCTCCAAAGTTTAAACATTATTAGTTAGTATAAAATAATATAACTAACCATATGTACAATATATATATATATATATATCAAGGTTGCATGGGTACTTGTACCCACACCCTTGGTACTCGTACCCACGTACCCAAGTACCGGGTACTCGGTGGAGAGCATCATAGCTAAGGACCTTGATTAAGATTTTTTATTTTTTTAATGGTTTTTTTGTTTGCGTATTTGGCTGCTTGTTTATCAAGCTTAATTCAATACCTAATCAGTTTGAAACTTTGATACAATATTGATTAACAATAAACTTTATCACTATTTAACTCAGAAGATTATCATTTGCAATATGCCATTGTCATATGATTTATGATCTTCTTGTTCATGTTTAAAGTCAGCCTTCTCTGTTATGCATCTAAACTTTTATCATATATTATTATTACAAATATAGCAAATCTGAAACTGAAAACAATACATTACATTTGCAAACTTTATCATTGTTCTTGTTTTGAAAAACCATTGTCATGACTCATAGTTTTAGATTTTCTATAAATATAAAAGTATAATTGAAATAAAGTTTGACATACCCAAGTAGCTCCATCCCCTATTATGATAAATAGCCGTACTCGTACTCGTACCAATGCCTTAATTACCCCAAGTACCCCTATCCCCATGCAACCTTGTTATATATAATATAATATAATATAATATATGTAATATATATTATATATTATATATAATATATATAAATAAATATTTATATTATCAATAATGAAACTCATGATCATTATCAATCTGAATGTAACTACAAACTTGACACTCCCTCTTAGTTAAGAATGATTGATATAGAACATATTATGTTCTTGAGTATATGAAGAGATATCATCTCAGAATGATATTCCTAGAATGACATATTTAAGGATATCAACATAACTCCATCAACACACACATATATTATACGAGGAATTTGCTATAATTCATAATGAGACTAAATTTCTCATCACTTTTCCTTTTAGCAAGGAGGGAAATTATAACTGTAATATAAGTTTGAATATCACCTTAATTGTGGTCTATAAAAGATTTAAGTTATGGTGTTCGACAATATCCGGCTCGAAGAACCATAACAACTTTCATGGTGTCCTGCAAAACTTGACCTAATAGCAATGACACCAATAATTTTCATGGTGTCTAGCAAGATCCGGCTAAATAACCATGATGGATATCAATGTGTCCGATAATATTCGGCCTAATAACAATGACACCAATAATTTTCATGATGTCCGGCAAAATCCGGCCTCTAATCATGATGAATATCAATGTGTCTGGTAGAATCCGGCTTATAACAATGACACCAATAATTTTTATGATGTCTGGCAAAATTCGGCCTATAATCATGATGGATATCAATGTGTCTGACAAAGTCCAACCTATAAGAATGACAACAATAATTTTCATGATGTCTGGCAAAATCTGGCCTATAATCATGATGGATATCAATGTGTCTAACAGAATCCGACCTATAACAATGACACCAATAATTTTCATGATGTCCGACAAAATTCAGCCTATAATCATGATGGATATCAATGTGTCTGACAGAATCCGGCCTACAACAATGACACCAATAACCTTCAATACTTTTTGGTACTAAAAGGTTGGTCATCTATTGATAAGATTGTCACCTTACGATAGTTACCTTCTATTCGTTATCATAACTTTCGGTACACCAAGACAACAACTTAATGTAGTTTGTTATGATAATAGGTCTAGTTATTGACAAGATCGTCACCTTTCAATAACTCCCCTCTAAATATATACATCAATGGAAGACCGTCATCTTTCATAACATAATTACATCAGCATTATGTAGTAACTCACATGATATCCACCATGAACCAAGTCAGAGGGTAAACCCACCATAGCTGCTACTAGAGGGTGGAGTAGGGGTTTTCACCTCAGACTTCTCTCATATAGAGGAGAGCGCATTACAAAGAATTTCTCTTAGAACTTCTCCTCATAGAGAAGATATCATCCAAAAAGGATTGCATCTCAAAATTTGTCCCTCTGAACATCGATCTTGGGAAGTCATTTCCTCTAGTTGCTTCCTTAGAAACTCTCTTCACCCAAGGATGCTTGGCAAACTCACTCTGAATTTGATATCAATTTTCTGATTTTTTGGTGATAAGTCATCACTTCCTCATGATATACATAGGAGTAGGCCCATCAACATCATGCAGTCACCCATAAGTATTTATAGACTCCCTCTAAGTATCAATCTTCTTAGCTCATGTGTTTCTTTTGAAGGAGTGTCATACTCCCTCTTAATGTAGAAGAATCTCATAATCTTAATAATCAAAGATGTTTTCTTCAAGAGCCTCACTTTATCCATCTTAATCATCAGGGTCTTTGGAATTACTATCAATAGATTGAGTCTGCAAAATATTTGGTAGTATTTGTGAAGTACCAACTTTCTTTTCTTGTAAGAACACCTTCAAAAACATAAAGGAAAAGATCAAGAGAAATAACTCTTATAGTATGTGTAGAAATACAAATAAGAGTGAGAATACAATAAGATAGTAAATATAATAATCAAAGATAATAAATACTTATCTGCACATTGATGTTCTTGATACAAGTTGCTCCAATGAAGGTCCATATGCATCAAACAAGAAAATGCCTCCAATAGGGAATGAAGCATTGGTTAAGGTAATCATTCACCCCCACAACGTAAATTCGTACTTATTACATTGTTTAGAATTTCTAGTTACTCACTCATCTTCCCTTTTACTTCTATTCAATGGTATTCCATATGTGATATTATTTCCACTGTGTGTAATGAGTGGACAGCCTTATTTTAGATGGTTGTAGATTTATATAAATATGGGTGTCGAATACTGTTATAACTCTCCTTGTACTGAAGTGACAAATCTGTTATAACTCTGATTCTCAAGCAGATGATGGGAGCTGAAAAGGAGATAAGTTTGACTGGAGGATATATAAAATCTTGCACTATAAGATGAATTCCATATGTCTGATTTACATCCCAATAATTTATCCTTCTCTGGCATTCCCAGATTGATATGAAATAGCTACTGATAATACTTCTCTTTATCTCTATTTTTTTGGTTATCATGTCTTTCCAAGTACGTTAGTGTATTTCCTTACTATGTCTTGTCTTTCTGTTTGCTTTATGTTGCAGGGCTAATTTGGATTGCTATTAAGATATCTTCATAATTCAAATCCTCATACTTTGCCTAAGATTTCTCCCACTAATTAGTTATGGGATGTTTCCTGTACAATTGTATTTGTTTTATATTATAATATGAACTTCACTGTTATTCATTCCTTATATTCTATCTGAGACACTTCTGGTTGTCTTTTTATTCTTATGCCAGTTGTTCAAATATAAAGATTTGATGGATAAATGGGAACTGAGGTCTAATCTTAATTGTTGTCCATACAAATCTGGAGGTTCTTATCTCCATCTAGACATTTGATTGTCTATGACAATGGATCTGCCGAATGGGTATTGAACTTTTAATCAATCCCACTATGTAGTTCTATGATTAGTTTCAATATATGTGTTCGGGTGTATATTCTCTTGCAGGTATAAATGATGTATATATTTCTATATCACAATAGAATTATGCATGTTGTTTATAACACTGTGACCTCTATTGTGATCTATGAGCTATTGCCTCCAAAACTGGATGTAATTTATCTGTTGTGATCACAATATCTTCAGATATATGTGCATGAATTGTTCACAATATAATCTCTAAAGTCAATGCACTTTCGTGATCTGAATGCTCTATGTTGATTTGCCCGTATCCTTCGATTACTGGACTGTTGCGTGTCCATTGTGTTTGTCACACACTTTTGCATCAGTCACTTATTATTACGTAATCCATTCTTGTGTTTCCTCTCTAAACAATAGCCTGTATTCTGAACTCCAGAATATAGATCTTTTAGTCTGGGAGAAATTGATTTTGATGATCTTTTCCTTCCGTACTGTATTGCTTGAGAAATGGAAATACTCCTGTAGCGTCAATGACTATTCCCATTCCCAAAATGTGCCAATATTTGAAGAATCTGTTGACTTCAGAAAAAGTGATATCCTGGAGCTCGCTACATACATCTATCTTCCTTGTCGACAGGTACTATTTAATTAAATCTGTTTATGTTGCACTTGATATTACTTTGCAATAATTGTTGTAGATAAATTTATCTATATGATTACGTTGTAGGTTTGTCTGTCACCATCTACTTCCCTCCAGTTAATAGCTGAATCTTAGAATGCTTCCTTTGATTCATTACCTGGATTGTATCTGCGTATCCATCTCCATGCTCACAATTTCTTCATACTCTTTTATGTGATTCCTGTAGGTGTGACTTTAGCAACAACAATAATATATGAAGAAGACCGATGAATATGCCGGGGGAATATATATTCATTAATATGCTTCAATCTCATAAATAAGTATGAGATTCATAAACATCCATTGTAATTGATAGTGGTAATTCCTTCCGCTATTTTCAATAATTCCTCCTTGCTCAGTGGTCACCGTCACTGCCCTAAACCATTTTTTTATGATTTTTCTTCCTCTCGTGACAGATAGGGCAACACTATAGTCAAATGTGTTAATATTAATCTTCTTACTGGCTCTTCCTCAAATGAATACGACAAGTTAGACTTTAAACACAAGTTAATTTTCTCTAGACATTCGCCATTCATATGACTATCTATTTAATATTAATAGCCGTCCAAAAGCGAAGGCATGAAATGTCACATGACACTTCCTTTCCCTTTTTGTTTCCTCTTTTGTTGTTCAAAACCGTGTAGAGATTTTACCCCGATAGATACTTTCATGACTTCACCGTCCAAATGGCTCTTCTTATACTCTTTTGTTTATGTATCCTATTTGGATGATTTATAATTCATTTCAAGGTTCGTATCATTGCGACCTTTAGCCACCGAAACTTTATATTGGGACCTCGTTCTACATATGCAGGAGGTATCAAAGGTTTGACCATGCCTTTGTCAAACTATATATCTTGACGTTCATCTCTACATAATTATGGACGCCCATTAAATGTTCCAGAATTTCATATAGGCATGGGAATGAATGTGACGACCTAGTACATACCCACCAATGCATTACAAAATATTTTCAACAAATCTATAAATCTGTCCTTCATTTGTATGACCAATTATCAAATGCGGGTATCAAGTTCTTCTCATAGTCTGTAATCAATTCCTCACATTTGCAGCCTCGCTCTGATACCATGTTAAGTAACATAGACCGTTTTTGCAAATGTAATAATATGACCATGTAATTGATATGTTTCAAATGCAGATTTGGATCTCATATAAGTATGAGAGGAGGAGACATGTCTTTTGAAGAGACATGTCTCCAAAGTTTAAACATCATTAGTTAGTATAAAATTATATATATATATATATATATATATATATATATATATATATATATATATATATATATGTATGTATGTATGTATGTATGTATATGTATATAATATAATATATATATAAATAAATATTTATATTATCAATAATGAAACTCATGATCATATCTATCTGAATGTAACTACAGACTTAACACATTAGGCATGCTGCAAGTTCGAAGGGCTCACAGAAAACTCTTCCCTCTACCATCTAAAATCTATCTTGATGAGGATCTCACCAAGTCATAGGTTACTGAGCTTAAGCATAGCCGATCTTTAGCTGCCGTAGCTCTCCTTGAGGGTAAGTGGGCAGTTATTTGCAACTTGAAGGCCGTTATCAGAGATCGTTCTCCACTTGGTTGGGAATCCAAGTCGCTCCCAGGCTAAATTACACTCATTGGGCAAGGACAGGATGGAGAGGTCCAACAACTCCTCAATCGCTCACTAGTGGAATGGTAATGACACTCTTTGGTCATTACCTGGTCATTTTATGGATGTCATTGGAGTTATGGATGTTATTCTTGTTACTGAGACGTAGGAGAGCCCGATCTGTCCCCTTCCCGATATTCTTGGGTATTAATGGTTGTCTGTCCATTAGGATGAGGTGAGGTTTTCTAGGGGTCTCAGGGGTTTGCAGACTAGACAAAGATCTCTTCACTTCCGTTCGTTATTTCCCATTGGCTAATTCTCCGTATGCAGTTCACAGCCTTGAGGGTGACCCCTTTAGTGACCTCAGCGATTCGATTGACAGATTCTCTGCTTTGGGGAACTTGGCTATTTTAGGGGACTTCAACGCTCGTATCAGAGATCTTTAGGCTCCTTTTCATGATCGGCTGACCAACTCCCTTTGTACTTCCGAGTCTGATAATGATACGACTACTTTACAACGTTTCTCAGACAACATTGATGGCTCGCTAACATGGTATGGTAGACACCGCCTTAATGTTTGTGAGTCGTCTTCTCTTGTGGTTCTTAATGGGCTCCCCTGCTTCCATGACTATGAGTTATTTGCGTGCTGGCACCATTGTGACTATGCTAGTGTTAACTATGTCCTTGCCTACACCTCCCTCATCGCCTTTGTTAGCTGCTACTCTGTCTCCCGCCTTCTGTTGGCTGACCACTCCCTCCTTATTCTCATCTTTTGTGCCCCTTTGATCAGCATCCCTCCCACTCCTGCCCTCCCCTCGCTGCCCCTTTGCGCTACCATCGCCTACGTGCACCACCTTTTCCTTGGTTGACGCCAATTGTGACCTCTTGAACCACCTTAGGCCCACTCTTCGGGATGCTCCCCTCATGGACTTGTCCTGTGCTTCCACCATGTATGACCTCATCTCTAAGGCAATTTTGGATTTTGCTGTCCTCTCTTTCTTGCATTTCTCCGCCCCCTCGTGGCTTGCCCCTCTCTCCCCTGCTCATGTCCCCAGAACCGTTGGTTCAATGAAGACTACAAGTCCTTCCACCATCCTATTCGGTCCACCTTCACCAATCATGATCCCTTCTTTCACTGGATCAGGCTCTCCTACCGTAGCATCCTTCACTGGAAGAAGTGTCTCTTTTACCTTGAGGAGTGCATGTACCTCAGTTCTTCCCTTTTGGCCTCCCTGAAGCACTTTTGGTGCATGCTCTTTCCCCAACATTCTGCTTTCCCAACTTTGGTGCATGCTCTTTCCCCAACATTCCGCTTTCCCAACTAACCTAGATTTCAGCGCCCTCATCTCCTACATTGTCACCCTTTACGACATTCTTGGTCAGCCTCCCCCTTGCATTGCTCCCCCCGTCCATTGCCACCTCTTTACCCTCTCTACCATTGCCGAATCCGTTAGAACCATGAGTTGTAGCAAAGTGGCTAATGAGGAAGGGTTCCAGGTGGAGCTCTTCAAGATGGGAATTTTTGTTCTTGGTTTGTATCTTGCTGATCTCTTCAACAGAGTGGTGTGTATTGGCTTTCCGCCATCTTGGTCTCACCATATTATCCACTCGATCTACAAGGTTGGGCCCACCTCTAATCGAGGGAACTACAAGACCATTATGATTGGGCATACCTTTTCCAAACTCTATGCCATAGTCTTGCACATTATTCTCACAAGACAACTGGAAAGATTAGGTTGTAGGGCCAAAGGCTAGGCTGGTTTCAAAGCTGATTTTAAGATTATAGACCATATTCTCACCCTCAGAGCCATCATCAAGGAGGCTCGACACCGCTCGACAAAAGTTTGCTGCTATTTTGTAGACTTTCGCAAAGCCTTTGATTCTATACCTTGCTCGATGCTATTTCAGAGACTCAAGGATATTGGGGTGTCCGAGGTTCTACTTGTTGCCATCATGAGACTTTGTGAGAGGGTTGTTGGCCGTATTAGGACTCCCTTGGGGTCAAGTAGGGTTGCCCACTTTCTCTTATGTTGTTTGGTATCTACATTGATGAGCTAGAGTCCTATCTGAGGAGCTTCTTGCTTCCTGAGGACGGGTGTTATCTTCACTAGGTCCTAATTTTCCATTCTCTTTGTTGATGACGTACTTCCTCCTCTGATGGGTTATAGTGTCTTTTGGATGGGTTGATCTTTTGTTATTCTCGGTAGCTGGTGGTCAACTTGAGCAAGACTCAAGTTATGGTTTTTAACTACTTGAAAACCTCCGATTTCCACTTCTATTTTAGGCGTATTGAGATCAAGATGACTTCTACCTACACCTATTTGGACATCATGTTATGTGGGACACATTTCAGTCTGAGACCAGGCATGATGTCGTGGGTCAACAAGGGGATGGGTTCACTTGCTTTACTTGAGAGAGTGCTTTAGACACTATTTCCAGGATACCATGTCTAAGATGTATATCTTCGATTCCTTGTTTAGACCTAGTTTCCTTTATGGCTCGACTGCTTGTGGGCCCTCCCTACTAGCCACTGATTGGGCTTTGGTGGAGAGGGTTTAGACTCATTTTCTTTGACACCTCATTCGTGTTAGCCATCTACTCCCACAAGTACTATCTTGGCCGAGTTCAGTGTTCACCCCTTTAGACTTGACACGATCTTTGATTTGGTTTGGTTACTCCATAGACTCAGGGGCTTTTGGAATCCGGTGATGGAAGATATCATTATTCCTACTTGGCCTACCGCTTCTCAGCTTTGATTGCAGCTTCATCCCCCTATTGGTTGCACTTGGTGTTGGTATGCTCAGGCCTTCGGTCTCCTTTGAGCCGTGGGTATTGATATTGACCACCTTCCTTCATTTTATTATTCCCTAGACGCTCAAGCTCATCTCCTCCCCCCTCAGTTGGAGTTGAATGAGATTACCAAGATGGACATCTACTGGAGGTATATTTAGGTGACTTGGGTCGACTCGTCTAGGGGGCCTTCGCTTGCGTATGGCCTTCTATGCAGAGCACTATATTGACATCCAAGATGGTATTATTGTTCAATGTTACTACTCTTCTCGGCGGTGGCCTCATGCCTTACATATCTAGTTAGGCTCCTTTAGAGTTGGGTCTCACTAGCTTTGTATCCAGATAGATCGCCATACCAATAGAGATTCAGTGACATCAGTGTGGTTGAGATTGAGATCCATTTCCTATTCTACTGTCCGATTTACTATGAGATTCGAGGGAGGTTCGATTGCTTATTCAGAGTGTAGGCCCCTGTCCTCCTTTAGATATGATGATCAACGGTGTCTTGTTCTCTGTCTCTAGGAGGCCTTCTGTCTTTGGGATTTCACTCTTCGAGAGTATCCCCCCACTAGATCTACGTCCCTTCACTTGCTTATCACTTCCTTCTTCACCCCGGTTACCTCTCCTAGGGGAATCAAGCAATGTGGGAGCCCATCCATTGCCACTCGCATGAGGTCGGTGAGATTGCATAGAGCACACACACATGCACCATCAGTGACAATGACCCTCCTCTCTCCTGTGATGGGTTCAAACTTCTTTGCACACACATAGTTATCCTTCCGTTTTGAGCTACTTTTCGACGACTACGAATTGCTAGTTGCTTCGTTGTTTCGAAGTCTCTTGTACAGTGTTGTTTCTCTTCATTTTCTTTGTGCTCCGTTTGCTTCCTTTTTCTTGGACACCAGTTGGTGGTCCTACTGCCTTGTGGCCTCTATTTGTACTTTCAGTCCCTTAGGCCCGATTGCGGTATCTTGTTGGACATTGATACTTCATCTTATCTTATCTACCTTCTTTGATTGTGAGTTCTCCTTGTGCTTCGATTACTTGTGTTATCTTTTTGTCCTTAGTATACTCATCTCTTTTGCATTTTTTTAGTAGTTAGTTTGTTATTTGTTATTTCAATTAGTAGTTTGGATTGTTGTCTTGATTTTTATGCCATGTCCATAGTGGATGAGCGCACACCAAGCTCATGCCATACATCCACACTGCAGTTTTTGATCTACGTGGGTGTCTAAGGTAATGAACTCACAAGCCTTGACAATTTATCCCTGTAGTTTATATATATATATATATTTCTAGTGATCAAAATAATTTTATGTGTTGGCACTGTGTAGTTATTTCAGTTTCTTACATTTTATATCTTAGTTAAAGTCTTTAATGGTTAAGTTGTCTTGACCCCCTAGCTCACTAGAGCACTAGTTGAAGTGAGGTAGCACAAGGGGTAGTTCATCCAGTAAGATTTCAACCGTTCTTGAGGTTGGTGAATTTTTCCTTCTTTATAAATCAAAGATAAAAAAGCATGATGGACACCTTTGTACTTTTTGTTTGGTAAAAACTTAACAACTCACAAGGGCTTAATAGAGCAACAATTTTTATTCATTGGTGTTGAACTTGGAATGCTGCAATTCATGGTTTATTCTTCGTAAGGAGTAAATAGAAGGGTGAAATGAAAATCAATATGCTTTCTATCTTGTCAATCGTATCAAAATGTTATATTTAAGATGAAAAACATAAGGAATAGAAGCTTTTGCTAGTTCCTAATGTCGAGGCTAGCGCTTTGATCCCAAGTAGACACCCTTTAGCCATTGTTGTAATGGATGTTGTCACTTGAGGTGAAGCATAAGAGTTGTAGTGACATTGGAGATGCAATTTCTATCCTTTATGCACTTGTGGAAGTAACTATAAATCTCTGGCATGCGACTATCTATCAATGAATAGTTTCCTTAAAAAATGGTGATGAGGCTGAAGAATAACACTAAACCAAATTTACGAATTATTGCATGAGTACACTACTTTGTGAAATTGAGTCCCAATTTTAAACACAACCAGGTAAATGATATCCTTAATTATGCATACAAGATTCGCTATAGGCATTTGAGTGAACCATAACATATATTTTACAGATAATTCATATAGATGGTAAACATAGAATTCATATTTATTTTTTTCTTTTGCAACTCAGTGAACTATAATATATATTTTACACATAATTCATACAAATGTAAGCTTAGAATTCTAATCAGTCTTCCTTATAGCATCATCATTGAACCCCATCACAGTGAATTGAAAGTGAAAATGTGCAATGTGTCTCATACATATAATCTAAGTTGGGGGTTTGGTTTTGGGTTCTAGGGTTTGGTCCAGAAAAAAGGGGGTTGAGTTCAATTTGGTTTGGTCTGAACAAAAATGAGTACATATATACTTATTATTTATTAGTATAATTTTATACATTTGAGAACTGTAATATATGAAATATAGATATATATATTTTATTAATATTATAAATATAAGGTACAAAATATATATTTAATTTATTGATATGCCATACTATAATTAATTTATAATATAGTATATTTGTGATTAATTTATTAGCATCAGTAATTAATTTGTTAAAAATAGTTCATAAATATAAAATATGAAATATAGTAATACATTAATTCAAAATATATTAATATTAGTGTAAAACAAACCTATTTTCCATTCTTTTCCATCCTATCCCTTATTGAGGATTGTCCTTACAAGGATCATCTAAAGGTTATTTTTTTATTTAGTGACCACATGCAGGAGGATAATTTGTGAATACTGTTGTCACTTAGGTTTGCACCCTTGTCCAAGGCCTATGCGTGAGGACAACCTAGTGAAACATGGAAACAAACTCCAAGCTGTGGGACTTGAACTGCGAGGTTGAGTCTTCGGAGAAGGCCGACTTCCTCTTACTATCAGGGCGCACCTATCTATTCTTGGAAAGGAAAAGGGGGAAGAAGAGCACAAAAGCAAATCTACCTAGTCTAATCTAAGGAGGTGATGCACTAAAATAGAGTGTTCAAACTTCATTTCTGCCCATATATGCACTACAAAACCAAGATAACATTCAAAAGACATACACATCCAGACTTATGTCAATCAATAACCACATACAGATCAGGAAACCAAACTGAATAACACAAGGAGAAAGATTTCACTTATATATTATCCAATAGGCCGAGAATAGATATAGTATGCAAGCCACTGATCTCAACAATACACCAATGAGAGGCAAGACGGATGCACATACACATCGATGGCTGAAGGAGATGATACAGAATGTTATACAACTTAGAGACAAAGGGAATTTTACACTGCAGACCTGCGAGCAGTAGCAGAGAAATCAGAAAAGGAGTCCCCCTAGAAAAGATCACAAAATTGCCTTTATAGTTCAGGCATAACTGAGATCTTTTGCATTACATTTACTTCTCAACTACTGGCATTAACTTCTCACCCTGAAAATCCAATCAAAGATCAGGTGGTTTGAGTACCAAAAAATCTGATATTCCTCTGAGAAAGAGCCTGGAGAAGACAAAACGACGCCATAACTGCGCTCTGACCAGGTAGATGGATCGATTGAGACGGTGGAGTGTTTTTCTATGTTTCGCATTCATTTCTGGTGGTCGGATCAATCATGAAGATCAGATTGCACAACAAAACAGGTCACCCTCGTTTTTGGTTCATGAATCAGTGGGGGGTCAGAGAGTCAACCTAGTTTCACAAGCCAACTGGGCCACGTGGGCCAATCGCTTCTTCTCGTTCTGCCACCTGGGAAGTTCTCTGTGGTTGACCTCCTTTTATTGAACTAACCGCGCCACCCTTCAAACTGTTATCGTTAACTGTAGCGATCACACCAACTGCCAGCCGTTAACCGCCAACTTTAGCCGAGCCAGCGAGACATGTGTCAACAAGGCGCTGTGTCGACATGGTATCCGCCGTGCAACTTCGGAAAGTGAGATAGCGCCGACCGTCGATCTGCCTTAAATTTGACGATCGTGGAGACTCGTCGTACCACTATACTGTTCTTACCCTGGGCCCATCATATCTAGCGCCACCTCAGCAACTGCACCACACTCGAATGACACCTGGCAGTATATGACTGACGTACCCTAGCGAGACCTGGCCCCGCTGACACGTGGCGAAAGGGCACCATGTCGCTATGGTAAAGATCGTGCAACTTCACCATGGCGACATGGCGCCTTCCGTCGATCTAACTTAATTTGACGGCAAGCAAGATATACTGCTCCTCAGTGCATCGATCAATAGAAATCGGCCACGTATCGCTGTCTGTATTTCCCACGCCTCCGAACCTGGACCCACGAGGACACGTGTCCTCCAAGCGCAATGTCGCTAACATAAAACTCGTGCGGCTTATCCATAGCGCGATGGCGCCTGCCGTTGATCTCTGCAGATCCGACGGTGGAGATCTTAGCCTTTGACTGTAGTGGCCTCTTTGAAGATCTGGTCCCATGCGTTGACTGTATTCTAACCTGGCATACGTGGTTGTTCCCCATTGGCCTAACGAAGCACCACCTTGGTTTGACAAGGCACCAACCTGGAGGGTTCGTACCGCTTTGACCCTACTGAGGGACATGTGGCGCCCAGGCGCTATGTCGCTGTTGTAAATCTCGCGCAGCTTTTCCATAGCGCGATAGCGCCCATCGTAGATCAATTTCAATCTGACGATCAGAACCACCTCGTACTCTGCACATCCTTCCCTCTGAAAATCGCTGGGCCCGTGAACCACATATGCTCTGACTCATACACCTGGCACCTCTCTATTGGCCTTCGAAGCATCAACTTGGCAGATTCTGGTACTGTTTAATCCTGACCACGCCACGTGTCAACCAGGCGCTATGTCGCTAACAGAAAACTCGTGAGTTTTCCGTTGGCGCCATGGTGCCTTGCCGCTTTTTGAAACTTTCCGGCTCGTGAAACTCATTGCTCGTCGCTAACTTTCCCAGTGACGCAACCTGCTCGCCGTGAAACCTTTTCCGTCGGGCGCTATGTCGCTATGAAGATTTTTCGGCCAACACACGATAGCGACATAGCGCCCACGGTGTCGTGAAACTTTTCCAACCCGCCAAACTTGTTGCCTGGCCTGTTGGACCCACCGGACACGCGTCATAAGGGCGCCATGTCGCGAACGTAAATCTTGCGCAGCTTCTGATGGCGAGATAGTGCCAACCGTAGATCTAACGGCAGAGAACCTGCGGGCCGTGGAAACCTTTACAAGGTTTAATCGCTTATATTTTTCGATGTCTCTTAGGCATTAAAATAATATTAATTCTGGGACTAGCTGTTGGACGGGATGGACATTTGAAATTTGAATCTTTGGCGGGTGAACAAATGATAACAAATACCTTGGTTAGCTTGGATACCCATCAACATGGTTCAGAGTTCTGACTTGAGATTCGATAAAGTGTCAAAATTCCTGGCAGGCCGAATTCAGATTCAATAAACTACAGAAATTCCTAGTGCGTTGTCCCAGGCGTGTCTGGGACAAACCCAACACACTCTCACATTTTATCGGCCTTGAAACTGCCCAGGGACTCTAGTTCAGTGTGAAGGATGTGTTAACATAGTTTATAACAATATGGTAGATGACTATTCAATGTTTAGCAATTATAAATGAGTTTAAATGCAGAGTAAACTAGTAAACTTTCATCGATTGCAAGAGAACAATAGGAAAGCAACTCGAGGATAGCTTTGGAATGTACCTTGAAATTGACATGTCTGAAATTTGTGATCTTGTCTCATAGCCTTATAATGAATTTTATGCTAATGCCTCATTAAGCTCTATCTCCTTTTAATATGTGTATCTATGTGCATCAATATACATTCAAGCACATCATTTTAATCATTCAATTCATCTTCTGGTTCCATCACATGTTTTTGCTCCTTTCTTCACATTGTTAAGAATCAGTTTCTTTGTTTCTAAGGGTGGATACCTGCTAAATTCTTCAGGACAATAGAGTAGGCAGACTTTCTTTCAAGATATCTATTTTTTTCCGTAGGAGATCCTATTTTTTTTGCACATATCTTCCAAACTGCATGGAATCTTTTGGGGTTTTTTTCAGAGAAGTTGGGGATTGAAATAAAGGAGCTACAGCCCAAATTTCAGCTTTCTGTGATTGTGTTTCATCAAGATATTATGTTTTTAGAGTTTTCCATAAATTTGTTCTATAGGCTACAGTTTTTGGAATTTATCTCATTTCTTTACATTTTCAGAAGGCCCAGTTAGTTTTGTTAGGGATACATTCTTTGAAGTTTTGGATTTGAGACTGATCTCATCTGGAAACATTTTTGTTAAAGTTTACTCAAACCTGCACATTTCCACATGCTGTCTGCAATATCTCCTGCCCAATATTACAAATAAGATCATAGATCTGAATTCAAAGAACTAGACCACCTAGAATAAGAAACACAAATGGATGAGGTAAACCATCAAGCTAAAGAGAGTCGAGAGTTAATTAGAGATGAAATAATGAGGGATGCCCCATTTTTTTGAGGAAAAATGAGATCCAATTGTCTCTGCACCAGGATGTTTCAAGGAGTTGTGGATAGGTAGAATACATCCCCAGGGCCGTCTCCTATTAAATTATTTTTGGGAAATGTTCTCGGTCTGCCACAGGAACAGAATAGTATGGTAGGGGATGGCTAGCTGTTCCCTATTGTCCAGCCTATTGTTCAAAATATTATTATTGACAACTTATCGGCAAGAGCAAATTAAAAAAATCTGGAAATATTGGAGATAAGTCGAAAACTTCTCAGAAAGTATCGAGAAATTTTAAAATGGCTTACATTTAGTTAGAAATGCACTTTTTTTTGCAAAATTCAATTAGGAGATGCATCTAATGAGACAGTAAATGAGTAAAGAAGCCAAACAAGCTGATCTATATATATATATATATATATATATATATATATATATATATATAAATGCAATGAAATATCCTAAGCTACGAAATTTGCAGAATTCACACACACAAATTTCACAAACCAAAATACAGCTCTTAGTTGAATTAGAAATTTGCAGATAGAATATGGATATTAATTGCATGCTTGAAGAGAACTTTCCCTTACAGATATTCACAGTAGAAAATGCCCTGCTATTTATAAGAGATTTATTACGGAAAGACAACTAAACAATAATAGCATGTGATGATCATACCAGAACCGGCCCCATCAGACAATAACAAATACCCTTGCGAAGATCGTATCAATCAGATTTGTAGACTTGATGCGCTCAGAAGTTTAGATAAAATACGGCAGGTGCTGCTATTTTATTTAAAGTTGCTCCTAAACCCTTCAAACTGTTTCCTGAATAATTCCTTTGCCCTTATCCGCCTGAAATTCATTACCAGCAGTCTGCTCTGTATGTAATTCAAGGCACTTGATTGCTGTAATGAGATTGCTGAGTCTCTTGGGGTTTCGTACAGAACATTTTCCTTCCAGGGGTTTCGTCCTGAGAAGTTGCACACAAATTGCAGATTGTAAAATAATAATAACTTGGCTCAATAAATCCTCCAAACCCATAGTCGAAGCCTTTAAATAAAATCTCCAGCCTATAGAAGATTCCTCATTGGCAACTTAGGCAAATATTATAAGTTGTATTAATTATTAAATGACCCCCACATTTAGTTGCCTAGGAGAAACGACTTAATAACTTGAAATGGCCCCAACTTAAGTTATATCTTTGAGTTATAATTTTTAATCTCCCAACATTAGCTTTTTGGGCTAAGTCATGCATTATTTAATTATCCCCTTTATTAATTGATTAATTCTAGCCTAGGGAATGAGGATGGCTAGAATTTGACTCTCAATGGCCTGTCAAAAGAATGGGGACATTACATGCAAATATGTAACAAAACCACATTCTCATTTGGAATGCTGATGGTTGATGGCCATAGTCTGAGACTGTGAACTCTGAAGCAAACTAAAAATAGCAAATGTCTTTGTAAAACTATATGCAAATACAAATGTCAAGTACAATATCAAACTAGTCTACATATTCCTCTTGCATAAGTGCTCTTGCAAAAAAGGAAGCTTGTTTTGATATGTTGCTGGGTGGCCCCGCTTTGCTGGTGCCATCCACGATTTGTTAGCATGTTATCGAAAATTATCGACTCAGAAATCTTCTGCTAAACGAATATATCGGCAATAAGTCTGCAAGATTCTAAACTATCCTCCAGCCTGCAAAGAATGCAATTTAAGAAAAAGACATGAAAGCTTAGTCATAGCAATATTTTTACATCAAATTTTTATTATTGACTCAGAATAGAGCGCATTCCTTCTCAATCAAATTTAGAACCCAAGCCATTAATATAGATTCATTTTTGAATTTATTCATTTGATAATTCGGAAGTTCAGAATTGTCATCTTATAGATCTCAAATTTCAAATTTCTCAAATCCAGTATTAAAGTAGGATAACATACATGTAATGGGCTTGAAAGTTTACTGCATTGTATCTAGGCTGGGAGTGAGCTTTCCCCATTGCAGGTCTTTAGAAAATCTTTTTAGAAGAGTCAGTCAAACAGAGCCACTAACACACGAACTTCCTTATAGGTAGAAATTGAATAAGAACATACCAGTTTATTTAAGATACATGTATTCAGATACAAATATATTTTGAATCATGACCAATGACAAGGATTACTGTTTATATTGTAGAAAGTGTCATTAGCTTCTCTGGTAGAGTACTTAGATTGAAACAGACATTCTTGTTAGAATGGGACCCAAAAATCATTTATCGTCTAATATTGAATAGCTTGGTTAAAAAATGAATATGGTGAATGGCTTTTTGTTTTATATAATGGAATTTCCAATATTTTTATATTTTCCTATTTGTGGGGGACTCTTGTGTGAATTATCAATTCGGCTCTAATGTGGTTCCATGAAATAAATGATGAATGTTCTATATATGAATAATTAAAATTTCCTTAGACAAATTTTTCTGATATAAGTGATGGCTATCTGTTTTTGTTACATACACTACTATTTGTTATGCAAGCCTAACTTATTGTTATGACTCAGATAATAAAACATTCATTGCAAAGAGTTTTAGGGATCAGGAGTACTATATAAACCCCATTCCTTCAAATCAAGTATGTTGTCCTTGACCCTATGCTTCTCTGGTATTTACAATTGTTCATGCAATGGGTCATAATTGATTTTTTGAGCAAAGTAAACGTTTAATGTGTTCTAATGTGGGTAATATGTAATGCTTAAGCTTAAAATACCTTTGGGTTTTTAAAATTGCAGCATTCAGAAGCCGGGTTGGTAGTCAGAGGCAGTGCGGAATTTGCATCCAACAGGTACATAATTTCTCACCAGAACAGGCTTTACCATTTGCTGCTTAGGATTAATAGATTTATTCTATAAACTTCTGAGTTTATCTGATTAAAGTCTTTGCAGTACCATCTTTTATTAAGGTTCAAATAGTGATACCTTCTGGACTATCATGCATTATTATATGCTTCTTTGTTTGTTTTTTAGAAATATGCATTATTATACATGGTTTTACCCTTGTCTAGGCCTCAGTGTGATGCTATCAAGTGTGCCTAGGAAGATGTGTAATTCAGAAGATAAATTGTAAGTTGTAATGTCCCCTTTTTTCAATGCCCAAGTTCTTGCCCAAAAGTTACCATTCCAACATAATCCATAAAACATATCTTTCCCATCAGGGTTTGGAACGTTAACTCATCACATAATATAACTAATCTCATGAATAGAGTTTCTTTGTAATGTCCCAAATTGGAGTTTACCATCTTATAACCATAGCATAGTCTAGTAGGAACTTGGCCCCCCTTCTTTTCCGTTTGCTTGCCCCTTTTTGGCTTGGTGTTCTTGGTAGTTCTGGTTTTAGTCTCCTGATTTCCTTATGTTCCAACTCAGAAGATAAGTTGCCTGTTCGGGTTTGTGGGCAGGTTCGTGGGTTTGGGCTAAAAAGAAAATTCCATTTCGGTTCGTGGGGGGTTCGTAAGTATGTATATATATATACACACACAAATATATAAGAGAAACAATATTCAGGGTTAGGCTTGATTACCACAATATGGTTTTCAGTCTTTCAATATATATTTCAATTTGATGTTATATTTTAAATCAGCTCGTGTTGGATTTTGATTAATTCAATTGCTATTGATATTTAGTGTCACATATTTTATTTTATTAACGGTGGGCTTGAATATTATTTTCAAGTAGAATTGTTGTTGTTATCTTTCCTTGCCCGTATAGACTCATTAGCTCGTCATACCAAGTGTTTGGGTTGCAAGTATGCTCAAAGGAGCAGTATACACTGGAAATATAACAACAATTCTACTGAAAATAAAATAAGATCTAATCAGCCAAAATGATATAACAGTACCATTAGAAAACTGCAATTTGATATAATTTAAAATTATATGGTACAAGTGACAACTCATACAAATTTATGTGTGCGAGAGAGCTGTACCATCATAAAATAATAATAAAATTATAGCTTTTTGTGTTTTTAACATAATTTTTGGCCTCATGGACCATGGGTCCTTGAGGGTTCTTGGGGGTCCGCGCGAGGTCCTTAATGGTCCACCCAGGTCCCTATAGGTCTGTGGCAGGTCTAGGTTGGGTTTGGGCTACGTGCGTTGCCTAGATCCGCCACAAACTTAGTATGAATCCGCACCCAAGGAACTAGACTCAGACAAAACCGCGCCGAATAAAGTGGGAAAAATTAACCCTTGAGTTTGATTAGGCTCCACATCACAACAATCTCCCACTTGGAGACTGAGCAGACTCCACAACAATAACCTCCCACTTAGAGACTAATTATAGCACCGCTAAACATGTAGCTCCCACTGTAATGTAAAGTCACTTGGATTGTGTTGTTCTTTTATTTTGTATAGTCTAGAAGACAAACTGAAGATGAAGAGGAGTTCAACTTCTCCCTTGTCATTGCCTTTGTAAACATATCTGTTGGATTATCATTTGTATGTATCTTTTCTAGCTATAAGTGTCCACCATCCAAAGCTGACCGAATGAAATGGTACCACAATTGTATGTGCTTTGTCTTTGAATGTAGAGCAAAATTCTTTGCAAGATGAATGACACTTTGGCTATTTGTAAATAGTAACAAGGGGACTTGCAACCCACTCCCAAACCTTGAAGTACTCGTCCACGCAACGTCTTCGCACCGGGTACTTGCCTACCCAAGTGCCACCATTCCGTAACCATGTTGCCGTTGGGATGGGTACTCGAATTTCTATTTTTGAATGTTCAATGGCTCTAGTTCATGTTGCAATTTTGCTATGATCAAGTATTTTAATTTTGTATATTCTACTGAAACATCATTTCATAACAAGCATTTCAAGTTTTATATATATACTATACAACACCCCTCCCTTACCCGCCATCCCCTGGCTGTCCTCCCATCGTCCCAAAAATGAGGCCAATTTTCTCTCTGTCCCAGAAACTTGTCCCGATGTCTTGCCGTCTTGAGGTACCCTAGTGCTAGGGTTACATTGCAAATATTTTTCATTTAAGGTTGCCCCTACCCTTCCATGGAGAATTGAAGCCAGATCATCTCCTTGGCTACCTTTGTAGCAGCAACATGCTCTGCCTCTGTAGTTGATAATGCATTTACCTTATGCAACCGAGAAATCCGACTCATTGCTGTCCCACCAACAATAAATAAATAACCTGTAGTACTTCACCTGGTATCAAGATCCCTTGCCAAATATGAGTCAACATAGCCTTGTAAATCAATAGTAGAGCCCCCAAAATGTAAAAATTTACTGGGTGTTCCTTTCAAATATCGGAAAATCCATTTGACTGCATTCCAATGCTCAATCCATGGATGACTCATATACTTGCTAATAACTTCCCCTGCATGTGCAATAATTGGCCTAGTACATACCATGACATACATCCTCCTTTTCTTGTGTCTTTGAACACATCTTCTTAGTCAATTTCAAATGACCAGGCAAAGGTGTGCTGACAGTTTTGACATTCTCCATAGAGAAACGTTGCAACACCTTTTAAATATAATCAACTTGAGATAATGTCAAATTTTTGTTCTTCCTATCTACAAATTTTTATACCAAGGATTTGTTTTGCTGCCCCCAAATCCTTCATAGCAAATGAATGAGCTAATTGTTGTTTCAACTCCTTAAATTTGATTCATGTTAGACCCAGCTACGAGCATATCATCAACATATAAGAATAAATAATATAGCTGTCATCATCCAACCTCTTAAAATAAATACAATGATTTAAATGACACTTAGTGTATCTATGCTCATGCATAAAATTGTCAAATTTAGGATACGATTGTTGAGGTGTTTGCTTCAAACCATTTAAACTTTTCTTCAATCTGTACGCTAAATTCTCCTTACCTTTGACCTCAAATCCCTGTGGTTGTTCATTATATATTTCTTCATCTAAATCACCATGAATAAAAATTGTTTTAACATCAAGCTGCTCCAAATGCAAATCTTCAGTAGTCACAATACTTAAGACAGTGCAAATAGAAGTCATTTTAACAACAGGAAAAAATATCTAGTGAAAATCAATGACCTTTTTCTGTACAAATCCTTTTACAACTAACCTGACTTTAAATCTTTTGTTACCTCCATCCTCTTCTTTTAGCCTGTAAACCCATTTATTTTGTAAAACCCTTTTACCTGCAGGCAACTTACATAAATCCAAAGTCTTATTTTTCAGCAAGGAGTCCATTTCTTCTATCATTGTAGACTCCCACTGAATCTTAGTACCACCCGCATAACTTCATCATAATATTTAGGTTTACCAACATCGGTTAATAAAATAGAATACATAGAGGGAGAAAATCTTTCTGGAGGTCTATGTAGCCTTTTTGGTTGTCTAAAATTCATTGGGGTGTGTGGTATTTGTTGTTGCGATTGTTGTAGATCATGAGGGATTGTTGGAACATTATTCTTTTGAGTATCACCCAACATTATATAATCATTTTCTTTCCTCTCATGCTGCTGCAATAGATCTTTGTACAACACTTTCTCATTGAATATGACATCTCTGCTTTGTACAATTTTATGATTTTCAAAATCATAAAGCCTTTAATTGAATTCATCAATGCCATATCCAACAAATACACTTTTTTTGACTTCGCTTCCGACTTGGTTATATTTTCAGAATCTATATGTGCAAACGCTTCACAACCAAAGGTTATAAGAAAAGAACAACTCACCTTCTTACTAGTCCATGCTTCCTCTGGAATACCACAACCCAAAGGAGTAGAGGGACATTTATTGATTAAATATACAACAATATTGATAGCCTCGACCCATATGTTTAAGGGCAACCCAATATTCAACCTCATACTCCTTGTATGCTCCATTATTGTCTTGTTCATGCGTTTAACTAATCCATTTTCCTGTGGAGTCCTTAGAACAGTTTTTTGTCTACGAATACCATTAGTGGAACAATAATTTTCGAATTCTTTGCTGCAATACTCACCACCATTATCGGATCTGAGACATTTGAACTTTTTACCAGTCTCATTCTCAACAAGCATTTCCATTTCTTAAAAGTTTGAAATACAACAGATTTCTGTCTAAGGAAGTAAATCCATACTTTTCTATTTGCATCATCGATAAATGTAACATAATAATGAGAGCCACCAAAGGAAGATACCTTAGCTGGTCCTCATACATCTGTATGCACAAGTACTAATTTCTCATGTTTCTTTTCTTTCCAACTCTTCACAAAACTAACTCTCTTTTGTTTTCCGTTAACACATTTCAAACATGCTAAAACTTTCTCTGAATAAAGTAATTTCATACCTTTCTCACTCATGTGCCCAAGTCTGTTGTGCCATAGTGCTATTTTAGAATCTACAACAACTATATGTTCTTCCTGCTCAATTGCAACAATTGTTCCTAAACATTCATTTTTCTCTGAAACAATTAAAGTAGAAGGAACAGTTTGACCTGTACAAATATATAAGGTGCCTACTTTTACACCTTTTGCTACTACCAAGGAACCATTTGAAACCTTCCAATTTTTATCATTAACTGTGCAACTCTCATAACTTAGTTGTCTTGTTGAAATTAAATTCCTACTCAATCTTGGAACATGTCTCACCTCTTTTAGTAGCCAATGATTCCCATTTTGCAACTTAATCTTAATTCTGCACTTTCCAACGAATCTGATAGGGTTCCAATCCCCCAAATAGACAAGTCCAAAATCCCCTTGGACATAATCAATAAAATAACCTCTATGAGATGTAGCATGAAACAAAGCCCCAAAATCTAAAACCTATGAATCAACATTTTCTAAGGAAAAAAACAAAGCATCTTCTTTGGATTTGTTACTTACCACATTTGCCTCCTTGTTTCCATCTTGTTTTGTCTCCATTGTTCTTTTGAGTCCAACAATCTTTCGTTTTGTGCCTTGGTTTCTTGTAGTACCATCAATCTCTTTGTCCTTTGGATTGAGATCTCTTTCCTTTTGATTTTCCTCTTGATTTCCCACAATTTCCAGAATTATTTCCTTTCTTATTCGTTTTGCCTTTGCTTTACGCATTTAAGAAGCTTCTTGTTATAGATCCACTTGAGATTTTTCTACGAGTTTCCTTGCTCAGAATAACACCAATAACATCATCAAATTTTAGGGCATTGGCTCTAAAAACAAAATTACCCACAACCATAACCAAGCCATTCTAATTTTTAGGCAAAGAAACAAAATCAAGAGAGCTCTTATCAGATCTTAAGACATTTTAGCCTTTTACCAGTCTCATTTTCAATCAAACATTTCCATTTTTTAAAAGTTACAAATACATCAGATTTTTGTCTAAGGAAATAAACCCATACTTTTCTTGTTGCTAAATGTAACATAATAATGAAAGCCACTAAGGGAAAATACCTGAGTTGGTCTTCATACATCTGTATGCACAAGTTCTAATTTTTCATCTTTATTTTCCTTCCCACTCTTTTGTTTTCCGTACACACAACTTTCACATGAATCCATTTAGACACATTTCAGACCTGACAAAACTTTCTTTGAATGAAGTAATTTCATACCTTTTGCTCATGTGCCCAAGTCTGTTGTGCCATAGTGGTGTATATCAAAATCTACAACATCTGTTTGTTCTTGATGCTCAACTACAACAACTATTACATTCATTTTTTTCTGAAACAGTTAAAGTAGAAAGAACAATATGACTTGTGCAAAGATATAAGGTGGCTATTTTCACGCCTTTTTCTAGTACTAAGGAACCTTTTGAAGCTTGTTGATGTGTGTTTAATGACTCACCAAACAGTAGAACAAAATACCAAAATATCTTATCCTCTCTTGAATAAAGTCTTGTGTATGCTAAGATTGCTAGAAGATCATACAATGACTTCAAGGTTCTTTTAATGCCAGGTCTTGACTGTGGATAAGATCGGTGGTTGATGTGATTTGCTGATGATCACAAGGGGCCTTATGTGTTTATTTAGATTCATTTCAAGCCATACTAGATGTGGGAGCTATCTTAAGGTTTTGCAATGAAGTGCTTTTTTTGGAGTTTTCACAAAATATGCAGAAATTCAATAAGATAGGGTTCAGGAATTCTATTCTAATCCTAAGGGTAGTGATAACAACAAATAGTATTCTAGTGGACAAATTCCTCAATTTACCGAATTCTGATTCGCCAAGTTATACTACAACTACGCGTGAATTGATGCAATCTTCAAGGGTTATGCTAAAGATTTTCATATCACCGCATATGCCATTATAAAGAACAATGTATACGAATGATAGAAGTTAAGCATATGCATGAACGGGGTTCAAGCTAACTTTGCATGACAAGTTAGAATCACTAAAACGTCAAAAGTATGAACCAAAGGAATTCATCAATACACCATCATATTCTTCATTTTAATCACCACACATTAACTAGGCTAAACTTAATCTAATTGAAGAAATTTAGGAGAACAAGCAAGCACTAAGACACATCAAGTATTCACCAAGCTCTAATGAAAATTTTATTATCTCAGTAGCTCATAGCAACAATCTCATAAAAGCCTCCCTTTACAAATGAGAAATGAGGCCTTTATATAGGTCCTCGATTACAACGGGTGGCCCAAATGATGACAATAATCGATGGCCAAGATCATGCCACATCAGCCCTAGTTAGGGTTAGGGCAAAGGAAATGAATCTATATTAATGCAACAAGGAATCCACCACTGTAGTGGGTAATAAATGCCCACTATGCATGCTTGTTTAGGAAGGAGTGGGGTGTAATAAATGATCCCTAAGAACACCCACTATGCATTTAATGCATCTGTCCTTGATTTTTCCGCCTGAAGGATCGAAATCAATCTAACATTGTTTCCAACTCCTCTGTATTGATGCTTGGTGCAGATTCTTGCTTGAATTCTAGAACTAGAGCTTTCTCCTCCTTTTTCTTCAAATGCTTTCAATTCACTGTTATGCCTTTTCTTACATTTTGAAGAATTCCCCCTTTTTTAATCATCATCAATCATTTTTCCAATCTTGGGGACACACTTGAAGAGGGTGAAATTCAAGATTTGGAGAAGAAATTTCCAGCACTTAATCCTTTTTCATTTTTCCATGAAGGAGAAAGTTTCCAACACTTAGGCATTTATTCTTCCATGAAGGAGGAATTGCCAACACTTAGCCAGTTTTTCTTCCATGAAGGAGAAATTTCCAACACTAGCATAGCCAGTTTTTCTTCCATGAAGGAGAAACTTCCAACACTAGCATTTTTTCTTCCATGAAGGAGGAATTTCTAACACTTCGCCATTTTTGCTTCTATGAAGGACAAATCTCCAACACTTAGCCATTTTTGCTTCCATGAAGGAGAAATTTCCAACACTTAGCCATTTTTGCTTCCATGATTTCTATTTCTCTTGCTCGTGGAAATTTTGAGTGGTCATGGATTTTGTCCATGATGGAAGAATTCCACGACAGCCATTTTTCTCTAAGGTGAGATTTTTTGAGAGATCGTGGATTTTGTCCATGATGGAAGAATTCCGCAACAACCATTTTTCTCCAAGGCTGGATTTTTGAGTGATCTTGGATTTTGTCCATGATGGAAGAATTCCGCAACAACCATTTTTTTCCAAGGCTGGATTTTTTGAGTGATCATGGATTTTGTCCATGATGGAAGAATTTCACAACAACCATTTTTCTCCAAGGCAGGATTTTTGAGTGATCTTGGATTTTGTCCACAATGGAAGAATTCCGCAACAACCATTTTTCTCCATGGCAGGATATTTGAGTGATCTTGGATTTTGTCCACGATGGAAGAATTCCGCGACAACCATTTTTCCTGTTATTTTCATGCTTTTCTACTTTTGGATATTTCATGGGTGATTCTAGACTTAACCAACCATTTTTTTCTTGATTGACTATCGTGCTTGCTCATTCTTTTGGATATAGACACATGTACCCTTTTTGCTCTTTATCAACCATCACTCACTTGTTGCAGAAATAGACCTGCCAAAAATAGACATTCTAAAAATAGCAAGTTGTCCCAAAGTCAAAATAAGGCCAATCTGAGAGGCAGTGAAATTTACTAAAAATAAACTTTTTAAAAATAGTAAGTTGTCCCAAAGGAAAAATAAGGTTAATCCGAGAGGCAGTGACATTTACTAAAAATAGACTTACTAAAAATAGACTTTCTAAAAATAGTAAGTCAAGACAATCAATTCTCAAACGAGCAAACAATTTCCATTCTTAGAGCCACATGCACAACACTTTCTAGATCTGGCCAATTTTACCAATTCTCATTTGAAAGAGGGAACTTTAGAAGATTGAGCCCAATACTACCAAGAACTAAAGCCAAAAGGACAAGACCAAGAGACAAAAGGGGGGCCCCCATTTGCAATGGGGTGATGGTGTGGAAAATCCACAACAAAACCTTCCACATTTTGTCATTAAAAGTAACTATTCAACCCTTGTTACCTAGTTATCCTACTAAAATTAAATTCCTACTTAGCCTTGGAACATGTCTTACCTCGTATAGTAGCCAATAATTCCCATTTTGCAACTTAATCTTAATTCTGCCCTTCCGAACAATATGACAAGGGTTCATTATCTTCCAAATAAACAAGCCCACAATCCCCTTGGACATAATCAATAAATAACCTTTATGGGGTGTAGTATGAAATGAAGCTCCCGAATCTAAAACCCATGAATCATTAACTTTTTCTAAGGAAAGAAACAAACCATCCTCTTTGGATTTGTTATTTACCACATTTGCCTCCTTGTGTTCATCGTTTTTGTCTCCTTCATTGTTCTTTCTAGTCCAACAATCTTTCTCCTTATGCCTTGGTTTTCCATAGTAGCAGCAATCTCTTGGTCCCCAGGATTGAGACCTCTTTCCCTTTGACTTTCCTCTTGCTTTCCCACACTTTCTAGAATTATTTTCTCTCTCATTCATTCTTCTTCTACTTTGTGCATTCAAAGCACTTCTTGATGTAGATCCACCTAAGGTTTTCCTACGAGTTTCTTCACTCAAAATAACACCAATCACATCATCAATTTGTAGTGTATTAGAACCATAGTTATGGGACTCCGACTCGCCTTTGACTCGGAAAGTCAAAATCCTGCTCAGACTCAGACTTGGTGATCAGACTCGGCACAGACTCGACAAGGATTCGAAAAATTGAAAAACCCATGAAATTCAATTTTTTTAAAGGATTTTAAGATTTTTTTATGCATCTTTTAGTCAATTACCATCAAATACACAATTATTGAGATAAATAGAAGCTACTTAATACACATACATAATTTTGCATGGGTCACATAAGTATAAAAGCGAATTTCTGAAGTAAACAAACTGAATAACACAATATAAACTTAAAATAATAAACAGTGTCAATAATTGTAAATGCTTTTCCACAATCCATCATAGTAACTCTGTGCTTTTGGATTTTTGATTGTGTGAATCTGCACAGTCAAAAATCCTGAAGCACAATATCATTAAACATAGTGTCATTGCAGTGTCAAATGTCTACAATATTCATGGATTACAAAATCCATGGTATCAAAAGTTCAAAACATATATCAAAATAACAACTAGAGTGTAGAACAGTAGAAGACTAAGGCTCATAGTAGCCTATGTCCTCCTACGAGTACACCTAAGATAAGTTCATGTAAGTATATCAATGGGGTGACATCATTATATTGAGTTATTATAATATAATGGTGCCATTTCATTTTTATATTTATATGCACGTATATAAATATTTATTATAATAATATGATGAAAGATCAATTAAAATCCTTTGAGGTACGTTTTATATTTTAACTCAATTTTTTTTTTAAAGCTATTTATTTAAATAGCTTATGCGGGTCCCATAGATGTATCTGTTTCAAGTCGCCAGGTCCTCAACC
Source organism: Cupressus sempervirens (assembly GCA_028749045.1). Classification (NCBI taxonomy): domain Eukaryota; kingdom Viridiplantae; phylum Streptophyta; class Pinopsida; order Cupressales; family Cupressaceae; genus Cupressus; species Cupressus sempervirens. The sequence goes on from CM053792.1 coordinate 726,053,351, forward strand.
CATCTGCCCAGTGATGGTGATGCTCCTGTGCCTAATTCTTTTCTGACAATGGTGATAGGTATTGAATTAAGCTTGATAAACAACACGCTGATACACAAATAAAAAATCGAAAAAATAATCAGAAATCTTAATCAAGGTCCTTAAATATGATTCTCTCCAATGAGTACCTGATACGTCTACCTGGTACTCGGATATGTGGGTACGAGTACTAGTGGTGTGGGTACGCATACCCATGCAACCTTGATACATTCAATATACCAAATTATCTTAGAAATTAAGAGGATTTGAGCTTGAGCCAGTGCTGCTTGAGGATTTGATCAAGAACATGGAGAGGGAAGAAGCCATGGAGAAAAAGGATCTCTATGAGAAAGTTGCATTGCTAATGGATGGAAGGTGAATAGAAATAAGATTAACCTTCAAGTGCTTAAAGATATAGAGAATCCAGTTGCTAGGGCTGAAAAAATGATTGAGCAGCAAGAGGAAATACTGATTGATGCTCCATTGAATGTTTTTAGGGAGAAAACAAATGATACTAGAGTAGTAATGTCTTTGGCTCACTTATCATGAGCTTCAATGATAGAATTTGGGTACATTGAAGATCCCATGATGGAGGAGATGCCTACACATATGCCACCAATGGATGTATATGATGATTTCTCACATGAAATCATATTGGATCAAGTGCACACAAAAGGAATTGTGAATGAAAGAATTTTAGATTATGAAGATATTATATCTGATTGGGATTTTATTTATTCTTCTAAATTTAATACATTTTATATCAATATAAAGGACAAATGTCTGGGCAAAGGGCAGATAATACAGAAAACAAAGGAGTTGTTGCAAGCACTTCAAACTGAAGTAGAGAATGAGATGGATGGGATGACACTTGAAAGTGGAAAGCAACTTTTGAGAGAGGCCAATGTAATACTTTTCCAAGTATGGGACATGAAGGATGGTGCTAGAAGAAATCGACAAGATTTACATAGGAGTGGGCCATATATCCTAGAGATAAAAGGACCATCTAGGTTGATACAAAAGAAGCATTTGGGCAGATAATGATCCAACTAGTAGGGAAAATTGACCCTAGGACTACTGCAAAATTTAATGTGGATGTAGCAAGATTAAACAAGGCTCAAGGCTAAGTAATGTGAGAGTGTGTGTGTGTGTGTGAGAGAGAGAGAGAGAGAGAGAGAGAGAGAGAGAGAGAGAGAGAGAGAGAGAGAGAGAGAGAGAGAGAGAGATCTCTATATGAACACTCAGAGGAGGAGAAACAACAATGGTAGGAAAGAGCTACATAGCTCCCAGGAACTATATAGCTCACATGAGCAAGGAACTACACAAATTCAACAAGTAATAGCTCAAGCAGTTGCACTTGTAGTCATTGAACTTCAAGTTTCAACAATGGCACAATAATGACATCCTTAAAATGTATCACCTCCCACAACATTTGCTACTTATCATGATATGTCAAAGTACCTTGAGCATTTTTTCTTTTATTTTCTTTGCCAATGATGTCAATGACCCTATAGATGAACATATTAAATTTTTTGAAAACTTTCTTCAGAACAAAAACATCCAAGAAGGAGATGTTGCTTGCAGACTATTCCCCTATACACTTACAATAAAGCATTTTACTAGCACATCAACTTGTCCACCAAGTCAATCCAAGCTTGACAAGTATTAAAGGATGCCATCCTAGTAAAGTTTAGACTATTGATTATCTAAGTTGAATTTATAGGCAAATCATTAAGATTAAGGAGAGAAGAATGTGTAGCAATTGGTGCCTTCAATAATAGATTTCAAAGAGCTTATTCAAGATTGCACAAGCCTTAACACATAGGTGATGATGCGATAAGACCTATTTATTCCTCTACTTTAGATTGCTTAACTTCTATGTTTGTTCAAAAGATTGATCTTGATCCAACCATTATGATATAAGCATATGCAGGGGCTAAGAGAGTTAATATCTAATCCCCAACAAGTACTATTGGAGCACCTAGTTACTTTGGGAATGCTATCATGTTGAATCAAGGAATGATGAGCTACTATCCTACTATCAAACTTGTTCCCACTACTCCCAATCAATTAGTGTGTCATCTAGGAGCCTTATGTCTCAAGCAACGCCAACACAGCTTGTTTATCTCCAAAACACAACACCTTCCACATGAAACCAAGAAGAAAAAGACGAGACAAAGGATTTATTAGAGCAAGTTAAAAGATTGTGCACGGGACCACTTACCTTAGAAATACAAACAATCAACCGCAAAATTCACAAAGAAATTATCAAGTGTATCAAGGTGCCAACCGTGGATATTACAGAAATCTCCCAACACATCATAAAAATCATCACGGACATGGTCAGAGACATCAAGGAAAACAACCCCAAATATTGTAACAACAATTAGGGACACCATTAAAACAACCTTGGGTACCCTAACAACAATCAATGATACCAAAGGAGGTCATAGAACACGAATCCAAATGATGGTGGTGTACCCTCACCATTGGATAAGCCACCAACTCCTGAAACCAAGGCTGCTGATAAAGTCATCCCAACAAAAGTAGTGTCGTTAGGATGGTGTAGGATACATGAGATGAGTCGACACTCTGAATTACAATGTCAAGAATTCTATTGATATCTTTAAGGGAGAAGTAAGGAATACGATAACTTCCTAAAACCCTACATCTATAGGGCATGAGCTAGTTCCTGCAATTATATACGATTTGGCATGTGTCTTTGATAATTTCAAGTTTTCTCCTCTTGAACATCAAGATTATATTCCAGTGCAGGCTAATAAGAAATTCCTACCTACATAATCAAATGGTCCTATGGAGGTGTATCAAGTTCCAATAATTTTTCAAACCCCATCTATGTCTCCAAAGCAACCTTTGCAAAGGGATGGTTATGTTTTCTCTCCACTATGCAATAGTGTCCTAGTGGAAGGAAGGAGTAAAGTTCAAGAATATCAATAAACGATTGAAAATGCCACTCCAAAGAATATTAGAGGAAATAATAGAAGTCACGATCCGTTGACAACATCCATTCCTCCAAACAATTTTTGAACGCCTTCGCATCCCAAAGTGAGCAATGTTTTGAGTCTTCTAAGAAGCTCACCGAGTATTGACAACCAACTGCTTCTCAAGGTGAAAGAAGACAACCTACTGTGACAAATGCTGCACAAAATGAAGGGGTCAACCTCTTGTGCAATCTATCGTTCAACAAGGAGAACAAGGCAAAAGGGAAATTCTCCTATGGAGGAATTCTAGAGGCTGAGATCTTACATTTTAGAAGAATTTAAGAAAGTTAAAGTTAGTTTTCCATTATTTGAATTAATGAAAAAGTAATAGAGATTAGTGATACATTGTTGGGAAGTCTGAATGATGCTCCTCCAAAGATCATTCCGCAAGGTGCATCACATGCTCCTAGAATTACACCCAAAAATTTCCAATCTAGTTGGGGCCAAAATACCAGTAGTGTCCAAGATGTGCTGCCAACATCATGGAATGAGTTTGATGTTCCACAATATCCTCAAAGGTTTATTTGTAGGATTCAAAATTTTCTTGATGCTCAAAAGATTGCAAATAATGAAGGGATACCTCAAAGTGATCCTACAAGGAGATAACTAGAAATATTGATGCTCTAGTAGAACAAACAATAAACACATTGCAAAATGGAAGCAACATTTGGCAAGGCACAAGGCATGAAGAGTTTGATCCAAGAACACATAAGCCTGTGGTTTTTTTTTTAGCAAGGATGAACCTGCCCCTTTCCTCATATCAGTTAGAATTTTTGGAAAATTTTGAACAACTGTTTAACAAACTCTGGTGCTTCAAACAATTTGATGCCTCTAGCAGTATTTAGGATGTTGGCATTGGCCCCATTGCATACAAACAAGAAAGTAACATAGTTGGATAAAACAAAAGTCCCAGTTGTGGGAGAACTAAACAACATTCATATGCAGCTAACATCGGATCTGCGTGTTTAAAGTTGTATTGATATATCTGTCATAGAAATTCTGGAAGGATATGGAATGCTGTTGAGTAGAGGGTGATCAAGAAAATTGAGGAGGTTTCTTTTGTCACAATATTCTGCACCCATGCTTGAGGTATGACCCCCAAGCAATCTTTTAAAACATGGAAGCAACCTCCAAGTGTGGAGTTGTGCAAATCTCTAGAGTAGGTTGACTTCCTTACAATGAGGTTTCACCTATACTACACCTTGAGGGAAAAGGGAAGAAGGATGTAGTATTTTGAAGGGGGTGATGCACCAGGAAGTGGTTGCTCCCTCCTTGTAGCTGCACATAGTACCAACAAAGCCTCCCAACATACAAAAATTTCAGTCTAATCTATCCTCCCAGGAATCATACAGGTTTGGACCAATGAGATGTTTCAAGGAAAGATAAATTCACATTACAACACTCGTGAGTGAATGAATGAGATGCTCCAAGGAAAGATAAATTCACATTACAACACTCGTGAGTAAATGAGGCACAACATTAACTTGAAAGGTAGAAGAGAAATGTCCAACACAAGATCTCTGCATAAGCTAGTTAAATGGTATATAGAGGTAAAACAAGAATTTTGATTAATATAAGGAAAATGCAAATATATAGATGCACAACATAGCTACTGCAAGAGAAAAAAGGAGAACCCAAAATTATGTAAAAGAGATTTCTTTTTATAGAGCCAACATAACTTTGAATACAACTAATAAGTTCAAACCTAGAACTCACTTGGGTTAGGTTATAGAGAAAGGCTCAAAAAATATCAGATAAAATCTGATATTTTGTGTGTATTTGATCATGGAAGTAAGAGAGAACAACCCAAAATAGGAGGCGCCCTGTAGAAGGAGGCGACAATCGAAGTGGAACAAATCAGAACATATCTCATTTCTATGCATATTTGATCTTGTGAGAAGACAACAGATAGACCAATAAATTCCCTCATAGTTAGGAAAATCAAGCCTATACCATCAACAAGTGGCAACACGGCGAGGAAGTGTTCTTGCGTTGTGCATAGAAGCCAAAAAATGCAGTCTGACATTGAATTTTCGGTCCTCAGGCAATGTCTCAATCACTGGCAAAAACTCTCGGGGTGCGAAAACACAACATTTTTGCCAAAAAACACCAATTGGAGAGACAAATAAATGTTACCTTCACTGCGAAAACACAACATTTTAGCCACCCACTTGTGCGCTTAACATTTCTCACATCTTAGATTTAACTACACAAAAGCAAAAAAAATTTGTTCTCGATCTGAGAAAAGATGATCAATAGTTAAATCCTACGGGTGCGAAAATAGACAACTTTTTCGCCAGCAACTACCATGTATGCAGTGGTTCCCTACAAGACCGTGCATCAACATGCTCTCTTTGTAGAGACATTGTAGATACATAGGGGTGCTGAAACACACAATGTTTTCACTCTCTTTACGAAGATACCGCTTATACACAGGTTGCTGAAAACATAGAATGATTTCTCATTTAGGCAATGTTCCCCACACATTAGCATAAACACTCATTTTTTCAACACCCTTTTGCGTGAATGTGGGGAGCGAAAAACACAGTGTTTTTGCCCACCTGCAAAAATAATGCAAAAGACAGTGCACCACATGTACCAAAGGCATATTGCACGTTGCCCGTAAAGATCTCTGAGATTGATTATCCATGTGGTTTAATGGTGGCGAAAAATAGCCAACAATTTCCCTCCCAGAGGCCTATCCTATAAGGCCCATGAATGGAGAAGTGATCATGACAAGTTTGGCAATTTATGGATGGATTTGTATCTAATTTCTGAAATGCTGGGAGATAATGCTTTTAAGTTGAAGACCCCGACAAGAAAGGAAGTTGCATTGTTTGTCAATGGACAATTCCTCGAGCATTACATTCGACTGTAAGTTTACTCCCAAAGGCCTACCATGTACATTCTTTAGGTTTCCGTTCTTTTCTAGCTTCAATTTTCTATTTTGGTTTTCTCATTTCGGTTTGTCCCCTTTTTGATTTTGTTTCCCTTCCCCTTTTGGGATTTTGGTTTGCTCTTGTAGTTTAGTTGGTTTTGTGGTTCTTTGTTTTTAAATTTTGTCTTTGTTTTCCTTTGAGCTGGTTAGCTCAAGCAGTTTTGATTTTTTGGTTTGGTTGTTCCAAATAACCTAGAAGGTTTTGGAGTTATTATTTATGAAAAGGCCATTGTGGTTTCACTCATTGAGGATTCCACTAAGTTGTGTTTATCCCATTTCCTGGATAACTGTTTGTGAAGATCCTTGGAAGCTGAGGTTGCCTTTCTTACGAGCATGTACTAGAAGGGGACCACATCAAACTAAAAAAGGGAATTGGTGAAAATCAGAATCACAATCAGATTTCAGAGGTAAGTTTTATATACACATATACATACTTGAAATATATAAGTAGGTACAAAGACACACTACATTAATTATACATGCTAATTCCATTGAACTGTTATACATCAAATATAGCTATGTTATTTTAGTACCATTAACTTCTGTTGCTTTATCAAGCTCTATGCATGTGAATTGCAATATATATATATATATATATATATATATATATATTTATATGATGTAAAGCATATTCATTATTCTGCAGTAATGAGCGATATAGAATGTGTAACTTAGGTAGAGTACTATACTTATACTGCATTGGATTTTTTCTTCAAAAGATAGGTAAGTCCTGTAGTGGAATGGACCATGTAACATCATACAAAGGGGCTGGATAAGGCCTACAATCGAATGGGCATGGACTACATCACACAAAGGCACCAGATAAGATCTATGGTGGAATGAGCACGAGCTACATCATACAAAGGCGTTAGATGAGGCCTGTGGTGGATTGGGCATGGGATGCATCTTACAATGGCACTAGATAATGTCTGTGCTGGATTGGGCACGAGTTACATCATACAAAGGCACTATTTGTGAAGGATATTCCATATGGAAGAATTATTATGAGAATCCATAACCATATAGGCATATTATATTACAGTATCAGTATAGTCAGTTTGTATATCACCTAATAGGGAACAAGTGCACCACACACACACATCTGTGCACTTGTTTTGTATATACTATACACACACACACACACATCTCTCTCTCTCTCTCTCTCTCTCTCTCTCTCTCTCTCTCTATATATATATATATATATATATATATATATATCTTGTGTGTGTGTGCGCGCACACACGTTCCCTAGTTGGTGATTGTAGGACATAAATCAGGGCTTATTGTGTACAATGGACAATTAATAAACATATATCTCTAATGTTGGGTGATGCGACGCGCTCCCCTGCCCACAGGTGGTTAATTATGTGGTGTTCCATGTTCACTAAAAGTCATGGCTTTTGGTGCAACGGCAAATGGGCCCTACAATTGGTATCAGAGCCTGGTTTTGGCCTGGTCATGGGTTCAAATCTCCCCGGTGCCTTCCCGACCCGTGTAAGCATCTGGTATGCGCGTCGAGGGGGAGATTGTTGGGTGATGCGACGCGCTCCCCTGCCCACAGGTGGTTAATTATGTGGTGTTCCATGTTCACTAAAAGTCATGGCTTTTGGTGCAACGGCAAATGGGCCCTACATCTAATCCATCTTACAATTCTTATTTTAATCGAATTTTTGATTCCGGGGCAAAAATTAGTGCAATTCAAAAAAGGGGACATGACACCATACCCAAACCTGCAACTTAGAATTAAAAGATCTTTTTGATGGAAACTAGATGCATTGCAAAAAGATGACATTTTATGATCTTAATCTTTGTAAGTGTAATTAGAGGAGGTTGATATAGAATAAAAGTGAACCTTGACTTGCAGAAGTTTATCTGCATAAAATACAAGCATATAAAACAAAACCTAGCTAATTATCAAGTTTCAAAGGTAATTGACAACTAAAATATGTCTTGTATAAGTTCAAGTATGGGCAATGGGTTTTACTCTCATGGATGCTGCAAGTTGGAAGCAATCTGATAAATTACTTCAGTCAAATGGCTATGGGTTTCATTGGGTTTATAATGGTATTCAGACAATTTAATGTTGGAAACCAAATATTGATAATTGCATGTTTTTCACTATTAATTTGATGATTATTGGTGTTTGGGCAGCATTGCATTAGTTTTTATTTTATGTGCGTACATTTTACTTTGTCACATGTGACACAACTAAAATTTAAACTTTCATTACTTACAAACTAAGTCACAGGGTTCAAATTTGAATTCAAGTTTGTAAATTATAAAATCCGAATGAAATTCGGCAAGGGTAACAATTCAGGAAAAAATCAACATTAAATTTAAGTTATATAGATTTATGTATTTTTAATATTAGTAATATATTCACAAAATTATTAAAATAGTATAACGTTGCTAAATAATTCAACTAAATAACTCAATATCATTTTAAAATAAAATAATATTATATTTAATAACAACATTATATTAAATATCATAAAATTTGCATGAATTTCCGAAAGGGTAAAAATTCATTGAAATTTGAATCTCATGGATGAAATTCGATGTATCCTGTGACTCAGCTTATAAATTTTTTTTGTAGTCCTTAGTGTAGTGTAGTCAGTCCCTTCCATGTTTTGTGCACTTGGAATTTGGAATAAAGCTATTTTTTGGTGTGATGTACTAGAGTTAGATAACCTCTTTTTTAGTATTCCTTTTGTTATGGGTTCAGAAAAGGAATCAAGAGCATTTATCCCACATGAAAGTTTTTATAAATTTATAAATTTGTGTTGATTGGAGAGTCTTACCTTTTAATTATTGTCAATGAGTTGGCTTCCTTTTAACCTACTGATCACTGAATAAACAACTCAGTTTATCCTTGATACTTCATAATAAATCTTGTAAATGAATTTTACATGAGCCATGCATGTCAAAGGTCAAAAATCTTTGAATCAAGACGTCGAATTCAATTTGGAATAAGTTACAGTGGTTTGGTTCTTCGGAATCATTAGGAAAAAAAATCTGTAATCCTGTAAAGTATTGTCTATTGAAGTCCTAAATTTAGTCATTAATATTGTTCTAAAGTGTTCTTGATTTTCTAAAGTCTTTAAATCTTGAAATTGTTTTCTTTCTGTTCACAATCTTTAGGTTTCTGTTATTCCTTTATGCATCTTATTCTTTGGACAATAACAGTGTATACATGTTAGGTGTCTTAGTTGCAGACAAAACAAGGGTAGCTTAAAATAATTTTTTTTGGTCTCCCTGTAGAATATTCTGTTAAATAATAACTTTTTGGATATGGGATACACTGAAATCGTTACGCTCAAATGCAAATGCAGTTGTGTGGTGATGCATTGCTGAAGTAATGTCTCAGCAATTTATATTCATAGTTTCTATATGTACATGTTTTTGGAATAACTTTCTTCAGATGATTTATAATCTTTTGGCTGGGTGCAGTATGGATGCAGCAGTTCTTGACCTTGTTGCAGATGATAGTGCTGGTTTACAAAAACAGAAATCATTATATCACTGGGATAAAGTATAAGATTTTGTTTTACTACTAATTGTTTTATAAGGGAACAGTTTATTTGATTTTCAACTGTCTTTTGCATATTCTTTATACTGTTCTTTCTACTGTGAATATGTTAGGAACATTATATTATATCTTTCTTAATGTTTATTTTGTAATGAGGTAGTTTTTGGAATTCTTTTGAATGCAGCGTAGTAAAAAGTATATCAAATTAAACAATGGAGAGAGAGTAACAGCCTCAGGAAACGTTTGTACTTCTGATTTTAAAAATTTATATGTATATGCCTGACTCTTAACTTTTTTATGGACTGTTATTCACAATTTTTGTCTTTAATTACAAGGATAACTGATATATTGCATGAAGATTATATTTGTTCTTGTTAAATTAGACTGATAACAATTTAACTTACACAAATTTTCCTTCTGCAATAATGTCACTCAATGTTGATTAATCTCTGTAAGAGATTGTTGGTGAATAAATCACTGAGTGTTGATGTAGACTCTATCTCTGTAATGGATAATTGCTGTATATAGACGACCGCCCAAATTTCCAACTGTAATTATTATTTTTGATCTTCAGAATTAATCGTTCTGCAATATGAACCTGTCTTGAATAATGATCAATCTCTAATAATAATCGGTCTCAATAATAATGTTCATTACGTTTGTTGCAGTTGTTTGAATAACTGACCGTGCCTTTCAATAGCACATCCATTCAACGGATATATTTCTGATAGCACCCATTTGAGAGTCATTAATAATAATATATATCGTTTATTTTGACAATGCATATCGTTAATTAGTTTGACTTAACAATGCATGTTGTTTGTAATATATCGTTTACTGTTTAATCTTAAATTGCCATCAATGTATTGAGAGGATTTCTGATATCGCTATCAGGATTCAACTGTGTAGTTTTTTGACTTAAACTCATTGACTCATGTTTCATGAGCAGTGATTCACATGAACCCATCTCTCATGAGAATAAATGGAACACACTCACTGGATCTAGGTGAAGCTCATAGAGTTGAAGCAATGAGACTTCTTGGGAGGTCAACTATCCCAAACCTACCCCAACTTGGGCACAGTTAACTACAATTTTCCTCCATTGTTAAACCCACTTTGCTTGCAAACCTATTTGCAAAATCTTCACCTAATGTTGTGCCTTATGAACCATTCATTAGAAAGCTGCTTAAGCTCATCAATTGATAAGTAGGAGATATTTTCCACAAAATGTCAAACTGTGATATTGCTATCAGGATTCAACTGTTTAGTTTTTTGAGCCAAACTCATTGACTCGTGTTTCATGAGTAGTGGTCCACACCAACCCATCTCTCTTGAGAATAAGTGGGACACTTAGCACTCATTGGATCTAGGTGATGGTACTCCATAGTTAAACACGCTCAAGCTGGAGTAGTACTGGGATGGGTCACCTCTTGGGAATTCTCGGTGCTTCATATGTCTTATAGACGGGGATGGGGGAATATCGTTTCAATGTCTCCAGTGGGACCGCTAGTCTATTGTTGTTTGGCGGAGATGGGGGAACGTCCCAACACCCTTGAGGAGATGGGGGAAAAGTCTTGGCATTCCCTAAGGGGAGAAGGGGATAGGAAAAAGTCACCTGACCCCTTCAAAGAACGATTGGGTGTCATCTGTCGAACCAAAAAAAAAAAAAGTTTGTTTAAACAAATAAAACATTTTTTAATATTCTATTGGCCATATTGAATATCATATCATGTTGCTCAATATAATCATCTTTATGATGAGATACTCATCTATTGATATCTATGACCATTATCATTTAATTACCTTGGCGCTAGAGTGCGGCGGTGCGGGGGGATGTCGGGACGAGTTTCGGGTGTGGGAAAAAATGGGCCTCAATTTAGGGGCGGTGGGGATGCAAAGAGGGGGTGCGGAGGGGAGGGGGGAGGGGGGGGGGGGGGGGTGCAGTGGGGGTAGGGGGTTGCATAGTATTTATATAATATATATGACTGAAAATGCTAATTATGAAATGATACTTCAATATATTAATAATATTATATAACATACCAACTATAGTTGAATAGAGAAAATTGAAATGTGATTCACAAACCATGAAACTTGAAACTTCATAACCATCACCAATGAACATTTAACAAATTAACTTAGTTCAAGATGCAAGATTCAAAATTCATTGTTAAAAAATGATTCTATGAATATCATATATCCTAAAGATGCTCATGATGACAATGAGCCGAATAGCATGAAATAATGAAATGAAATAATGTATCATAGCCATATCAAAGTGAGTACAATCAACAAAATGACAAAATGTCAATAATGAGAATGGAATCATCCCAAGTGCTCTCTAATCATCCCCTATACTCAAGTCCTCATCATTGGATCTACTAGACTCATGGGTAAGATCTTGATCCTCTAAAGGAACACCAACTAGCCCAACATTGGTTTCGCTACATCATCATCCTCATCAATCTGAGCTGGATCCTCTGGCTCCACATCCCATCGTGCTGTAGGGCTCTCCTTGTACTTGCGTGTCTTGCGATCTTTGAGTCGCAAGTAACCATGTAGAACAACCAACTTCTCCGCTCGCTTAGAGGTAAGTCTGTTCCTCTTAATAGAGTGAATGAAGCTATAGGTGGACTAGTTTTTCTTTGTAGCTGAGGAGCTAGACACCTGAGATAACAAAGTTGAAAGTTACAACTTACAAGTTACAAACAAATGTTCATACAATTTGTAACAAATGATAAATGGTAAATCAATGATTATTGAATCAATGAATCATAAATTAAAATTAGTAAAGTAAAATTCTTAAAGTTAAGATTATAAAGGGCTGGAATTAGTAATTAGTATTACAAACCTGAGAGAGCAGTCAGATGGCTAGTGAGGTGATCTTTGACTTCTGTGACCCATGACATTTCCACCACAAAATGGGATTCTTTTGTGCCATGGTTTTGAGATCCACCTTTGCGATATCTGAGTATCCTACAAGTTACAAGTTTACAACATAATATTAAAATAACCTAAATAAAGTTAAAAGTAAAGTAACAATTAAAAGAACTTATAATTATAAAAAGTTTAGAGCACTGAATCAAGATTTAAGGATTACTTGAAAGACTAGCAAATTCGGACCACTCGGTGCAAATCTTAGTCTCAATATCATACATCCTGACAATGTATTGAAAGAACCCATTCTTCACCTCATCATCCCGAAGTGGTGTGACTGTACCTATAGTTTCGAGAATCATGATGATTCATGTGATTCACGCAATTTGGCGATTCGATTCAAGCCAAACGATTTTTAATGAATCGGTGAATCAAATCAGCAATAATGGGTTTATGAAATAAGTTACTAAATTTCAAGGTTTTTTAAAGTTGCCAATTCATGGCCGATTCGATTTTGATTCATGGCCGATTCATGATTTGATTCGGCCTTGCCGATTTTGATATGATTCTGATTCTTGTTACTTTGTATGTACCACTTCGGGTTCAATGCATAGGCAACCGTGTGCAAAGGAGTGTTCAACTTCTCTCACCTGCGGCGAATGATAGGCTCAATGTTCTCTGTATAGAATGCTAGAGTGGGTTCTCTCTCACGCACAACCCTCATCTGCCCAAGCATGGAATCAATGCACTCATAAACCTCTCCAAGGCTAGGTAAATCTGCATCTCCATATCTGATCACCTGAAACACTGGAGTAATGATGGAGACTATGTATTTTGCATCACTCCAAAACTGGTCACTCTTCATTGTCTCCTTTACCCTCTTCCCCTGCTCCGTTTTGGATTTGGGCCATCTATTCCATTCTTGTGTCATAACCATGAGTTGCAATGGCTCTTGCAACTCAATCATTCTCTCGAAGAGAATATAATATTATGCGTACTTGGTCTCAACTGGTTTTAGGAATTGCTTCTTTTCGAAGCTCCTGAAATGTGCATCTGATGTATGTGATTGTAGATAAACATCTACACCTTTCTCCCATCATTAACCACCTTTCTAATCCACTCTATTTTCCCCATGTCTTTGAGTGCATTGTACATGGCATGCACACAACATGGAGTTCACCAAATTTGCCTATAGGTTGCCTCAACAAGCCTCCCTGCAATTTTGCACATGTTCTGCATCTGTCACAACTTGGACCACATTTTGTGGCCCAATCTCCTCAATGTCTTTCCTAAGCACATGAAACTGAAAATCAACTTCTTTACGATGCACTGAACAATGAACTGCCTTCAAAAAGTTTGGGCCTTAGGTGCATGTAACCATAATGTTGATGAGTGGATGATGACCAATGTTCGTCCACCCATCCATGATAATGTTGCACCCTGAATCCATCCAACATGCTTTCATCTGCTCCATCAAGATCCCAACCTTGTCATAGGCTCTATCCAACACTGTGGTCCTCAACTTTTGGTCACCTGGTGGTACATATGATGGTTCTCCCTCGTTCATTGCCATGGACATCATCCTCACTAAATAGGGAGATCAAGCCACGTGTAGAGATGCCATTCGAAAAGAAGAAATCACTAACAACATCATCTAAGCGGTCCCTTGCGTGCATGATAAATGAGCAATGGGGTTACTACCACTACAACTTGTAGTTGCTTTCCGTTTCCCCCTACTGCTATCCCTTGTTGAACTGTGTGTAGGTGAGGAAAATGATGGTGTAGGTGACATAGTCCCTACTCTCTGATGCAAAATAAGAGTAGATGTATCTTGCTACCCTTGTAATTTTTGTATATTTTGTACCAGTTGCCTGGCAGACAAAGATCTAGGCACTAGAACATCAATATCATCAGAAATGCCCCATAGTTTGTTCACTTCAATTATGTATTTCACATTTGCAGGATTTGACAAGAATATGCATGGGTTCATGGCATAGCCACTCCAGAAAAGGTGTACATCAACTCTTGTAATGTTGCCAAACCATTCTGTGCCACGTATATTACACTTTTATTTATGTGTGCCACCACCTGAAGGTGTAGGGTGTGTAATTTTTGCAGCAAACTGTTTTAGAGGGGACTTTGGATCATAAGGACTCCTAGCATATTTTGTCAAAATCTCTGAAGGGCAATCAATAGAAGGCACCCCTGGTGCAACATAAGGAGGCTCTTCCTTAGATTGATCATCTACATCAGCCCCATGATCACTTCCCTCGGGCTCAGGCTCATAATCAGATGCACTTGCCTCATTAATTTCTATCTTCTGCACTTTGGTCGGATCTAGATGCCATTTATAAAACTGCATTTCACAAAATGAAAATAAAATTATAAAAATAATCATGATACATTTCAGCCCAAGTAAAAATAAGTTATAGAAACTAGTTTCAGCCTACTTAAAACTCAGAAGTTAAAACTTTACTATTTAATTTTAGCATTTACTATTTAAAAATATTAAAAAATGAAGCTAAATACTAAATACTACATATGTTTCAGCATATGCCATATTGTCATATTTTTATTTTAAGAACAATGAAAAAATTAATAGAGATAATAAAAATCATAGAACTATCAACTATCTACTATCAACAAGATTAAAAAATGAAACATTCAAAAATTTAAAGTTGAAACTTGAAAGTAAAACTAAACACTAAATTTAAAAATTATAAATTGATTTCTAAAATTAAAAAAAGTTGTAAAATAAAAAAAAACCTACCTTGAACTTGAGGAGACACTAGCCAAATCAAATCTTTTTGCTCCTCTTGATCTTGCAATCCCTTGCAAAATCACCCACTAAGCTCTCACAAACTCCTCTAGACTCTTTTGCTCACTGTTGCCATGGCCCATGATATCAGTCCGCTATATTTTTCAAGATTCTAGGGTTTGAGTCAAGTCACATGAGATGTCATATCCGTGTTTTGTCTAGGTTGCCATTAGGGTTTTCTCTCTCATCTTTCCCTCTGAGTTGCCTAGGTGGGAATAAAAGAACAATGCAATGGATTCAATCAAGCTAGGCATCTAGGATTTGGGAAGGTAAGTTTCTGCATATCCTAGATGAGAGAGAGAAACAATCATATTCATTTATTATCTATGGCTATGATCTAGTGTTCCATTGAAGTCATAATTCAGGTTGAATAGAGGAGATCATACTCATTTTTAGAACAAAAAATGATAGAGAACATCCAGGACGAGGCCAAAAGATGATATGTAGACCATATGAACATGATGGAAACAAAATCAGTTGAATTTGCATGCAGGAGAGAACTAGATAAATGCAGAAATGGCAAAGAAACACAATCAAAGGTGGCAAAGACCTGAGTGGAAATTGAATCGACAAATTCAAAGTCACCAAGGGAGCATGATCATGTTAAAGATTAGATATTTTACATGTTTTATTCATATTAGTTTTGAATGATTGTTGAATTTCTGAGCGATTCAAATGTTCTGTCAATGTAACTGATGAATTCGTAACTGGCCAAAACCCTAAGAGGGGGCATGTAAATGTAACTTCAGTTAAAAATGAATAGGTCTGCAAACTTGATGGTGAATGAGTCTGTAATTCCATTTACTTCTTGTTTATTGATCATGTTTTGTCGTCCATTCTTAGATTAGTTCTGTATAAAGAGTTGAAGGACAATTGTATGTGAACCTGTAATAATCAGGTGGATTCCATTTCATTTTGATGTTTGCAGTGAAAGTGATTCCATTTACTTTCCTTGTATATGATTCTGCTTCCTCTCTTGTTCATTTCATATTATGTTAGATAGTTTCTATGGGATTGTAGGACAAATGTATTTGAAGTTCGTGATATCTTACTAGATTCCATTTTAGTGGAGAGTTATTAGTCAAGGTGGATTCCATTTCATCTTTCATGTGCATCTCTGCTATCTCTAGATTGCATTTCAGTAGGACTAATATGCATTTAGAAGTAGGAGTAGGTGTTAGCAAAACTTTAAGGTAGCTTATGATATTTATTCCATTAGGTGATATAAGTTGCCCAATTCTTTTTCTGCCTGGGGTGTTTGTAGTTATGAACATCCTGGTTTATCCTCTTCTGCTCTCAGGTTAAGAGGATACCCATATCCCAATGATCTATTAAAAACACAATTCATTGCATATATTGCATATAAGGGAGTTGTACCTTACAATTCAAAGGACAGTGATATAAAACATACACTGACCCATTTGTTGGTAACATCCTTTTGTTTCCTCACATTTTGGGCATCTAGAGTCAAAATAAAGCCAAGTTAGCAAGAGGGACAAACTGTTAACCGACACTCACTTAGCTCCTTGCTGCTTCAAAACAATGAAATGAAAATAAGGTCTATTGCTCTTATTAAACCTTCAAATAGACCACATGGGACCCATGCCCAATTGGGATTAGCATGCCTAAAAAACAAATTAAAAAAAATGCAAAAAACTTTTTCTTTTTAACTTTTTTGACCATCTAGCTCGCCGCACCCCGCAAGCACCTTGGGAGCACCCTTGCACCTGAGCACCCGCCATGCACTCGAGCACCGCGTCCCACCCGGGTGCTCAATCGGTGCGGCCGAGGTGTGGCGGCACAATTTTTGCCGGTGGGGTTACTCGGGTGTGTGACGCACCCACACCAGGTGCGTACGCGCACCAAATGCTTCGGGTTTTTGACTCGGGTGTGCGGACCTGGGTTACACTGGTCAGAACTCTTCCATTTGCTCTTTCGAGTATTTTTTTTTTTAATATTTATTGTTCAATGTTTAATGTCCAAGTATTTCAAATTTAGTAAATTTGTATTTTACATCTTTATGTCTTATATTGCTATAAATATTTTCATAACCAGCATTTTATGTACTGCATGTATAGTATCATAGTTTAAAAAATCGGTGAAATATCGCCAATATCACGATATTTTGCAGAAGCAAACAGAGTGCGATTATATCGCTATAAATATCGGCAACGGTATTTACGTTAAAACCGCAGCGATTTTTACCTAAAATCTTGCGTGGAATGTCGAAAAAATCAGTCAAATATCGTTGACAAAGTCGGACACTTTCAGGTTTTTCATTTTAATATGCTATCTCCGTTTATTTTTGGTTTTAGATGAGACCTACGGTAGCAGAGCATATTGACGACTGGAATAAAAAAGGAGATATAACTATATTAAATTTCACCGAAGACCTGGGTCTTGGACAAGGTTACGAATCATACTATAACTATATTAAATTTCCATATATTTGTTAATATAAGTAAAAATGAATTTTAGTATTTACAATTTAGTTATTTAGTATTTATTAATATAAAATAATATATTATTATAGTTTGTTATTTAGTATTTACAATGTTACTATTTTTTAATTTTTAATTGATTTATAAAAATGTTAAATAGATTAAAATTAATAATAAATATATTTTAATATACTCTTAATTGATTTGAATAGATTTATAATAATATTTCAAATGATTTATAATACATTTTATTATTTTATAGATTTATAATTGATTTTGAATAGATCTATAAGAAAATTGGTATGTTGCATTTTAAAGAATATTTTGAAAAATTGTATATTTTCAAATGTTTGATAAAAGTGCCGATTTATTGCCGAGTTTTTGCCAATTCCGAGATTTTCTAAAATTTTGGCCCAGCCAAGAAATTGCCGAAACCAAAATTTTCAACTATGTATAGTATATAGTATATACAGCCCCCTTGATTTCCCACTACCCCCAAATTGAGGCCCTTGCATCCCTTCTGCTTGGAAACCTGTCCCCCAATCCCGACGGCCCCTCGTCCCCCAAGGCAGTGGTAACTATGCTTTTTGTGCTTCTAATTCGCAAAAATAGAATGATGATTATTTGCTTGATAGTTTTTGATGATATTTGATTGTGAATGCTGATTATTAATGTTGAAGTTATTATTTTTGAACTTAAACAGTGATATGGTGGTGTATTTTGCTATGTTGCTTTAATATTAGCATAGTGATGTATGAACTTATTTGCTTCTGCATATATGTACAGACATACATACGTATATTTTTGTATAGATGAACCCAAAACAAATTTGAGCTCAACCCTCAAAAAATTTGAACAAATTTTGAACCACAAATTTTGAGGTCTTATAGTTAGAATATAATAATATTATTATTGAGAATAATTATTAAAAGTGTTTTTTGTTACTATAAGAGCTATTTGCCTTGATTTTTTTCGAGGATGTTCTTGCAGGAAAAGTAGGATTAATATTAGATTAAGAGGGAGTCTTACACTTCTATGATAAAGGAGCTCAAAAGATTGATGTTTAGAGGGATTCCGACACATCCCATCTGAGGAGCGGATTAAGGTTACGTTTTAGTTGATTTTTGAAAATCTTGATCATATTGGAATTAGAGGGAGTTTTGACTTAATGTAAACTTTTGACATCGTGCATATGATTGTATGATTTAATGGGCCTATCCCTTGTGTACATCATGAGGAAGATTTAATGGGCCTACCCCTTGTGTACATCACGAGGAAGTGACGACTTCCAAATGATTATTACTTGTATGTGTAGAAGTTATTGGAAGGTGACAGTCTTACAATAACTTAATTTTCTATTATGATACATATCTTGCAATGTCTATGCAAATCATGATAGATTATGCTTTGCATGGTGGATGTTTATATGGTAAGCATTATGAGAATGTGTTGGCACATATCTTATAAACATTTTTGAGTACTTAGTAAATATCATGTGTCGATATTTTGGAAGATCAATACTTATGATATCAGATGTGATATCAGACCTTATTGGGTAATTGGTGAATATCATATGTTGATATTCTGCAGGCCAATACTCATGATATCAAATGTCAAATGTGACATCAAAATTTTGGAAATCTTTTGATCAAAGATTTTCTTATATGTGTCAGTTCCTTAGTAGCCGGATTCATCCCAAACAGGCTGGATCCTCAGGCCGAGGCTTGGATCCGCCTTATACTGCTGTCAATGTATTGAGAGGATTTCTGATATCATGTCTACACAGAAATGATAGAAGTGGATGTACAGATCAATGATGTTCATATTGATATCGATTCCTTAATGAAGGACAACAATTTTGATTAGTTATAAATAACGAATAAATGATTACTTAAATGATGTCTTGAGTAATGCAAAAAATTACTTGAGTCATTATTGTGATCCTCCTCTAGCTAACTTAAACAGTTCTTATGCTTAATTCTTTCGATTTGCTCACCCCTGTGCTGGAGGATGCATGATGAGTCTCTGGAACCATTTTGGCTAAGGTTCTGCCTTTGATGGAGATCTACCCTGCATGTTCTGCCTTATGGTGGCCTCTTATATGTTTAGTGGGTGTTGAATCCAGATAATTGTGAGGAGTTGTGATAGTTGCTCTGGGCTACTTTATGACCTTTGCTTAGTAAATTATTGTTTGGGGTATCACATCTTATTTGACTCATTTGGGTTAAATGCTTATATGTTGTAGTAGTTGTCATTATCATTACAATTGTATCTTTTAAAGCATACTAAGTTCTTTTGCAATTATACTTCCCAAGAAGTTGATATAAGGAATCTTGGCATTTAATGCACTACTTCAGAATTGCTTTTCATTGTCTCCATTTCCAGCATGGTTCCTATGCCATTTTGTATCAGCAATCATGCCACTTTAGATGTCCAAAATACTGTTGCTTGTTAAATTTATGTTTGTTTTCTGCTTTCCTCGTGGCCTGGAGGTGTGACCTTATTCCATGGGTGCCAAGAAACCTCATTATAGGAACATGGACCACATACCTGTCCCTGATTTACAGTCTCCTGGTGACTACATTTATATATAATAGGGCCATTGCCTTGTTGATTTACTCATATTTCCTAAATTAATTGGCATCGCTGCCTCTGTACTACTACTGGTACCCTGCCTCTCCTGTTAACCATGATCCCTGCCTCTCCATGCAACCATGCTTTACAAAATCTTCTGGTGAAAGGTTGCTGCAATGGGTGATGTTCATCTCAATCAGGGTTGATGTAGTCTTCAAGTGTAATGCCTTCTTTGCAAATCTGTTATCCATCTGTTAAGATAATTTTCACATTCATCCCAAATACTTCTGGGTTGTGGGTAAACAATTAACATATTAAAAATTGAAACAAGTGTTCAGAGCTTGGAAAGAAGCAAGTGTTCTATGTAATTACATGCCTGTCATATTTGTGCATTTGTCATCTGAGACACAATTATATACTCATAAAGGGCTCCAATATCTCAGGTTTAGCTTGAGCAGGGCTGGGGCCTGAGGAAAGTTAATAATTTCTGAAACAATATGCTTGTGTATGACATGAAATGATGCAGCTTTTTATCTTTAAACTGCAGAAAACTCCATTTCACTGATAAATTGATCAATTTTTGCAGATAAAAAATGAAAGTGGTTCAAAAGTAGATCCTGGCAAGGGCGGCCTATACAAAAAGTGGAAAGAGCGCTCACACCTGCAAATATCTGCTCAGGGACAAGGAGATGATGGTCATGTGGAATACAGTGAAGGCGGAAAAGGTAATTTTCTTTTTCTATAATTATGTTTTTCGCTCCCAGGTTATGTAACTTTAGAGTTCTGTGCCTTAGCATTTTCATAATGTAATTGAGCAAACCAAATGGTATTTGATATTCTAGCTTTTTATTATATTTAATGATGTAGTCATGTAGACTAAATAAAATTCCATGTTTTCAGTTGCATGACCTGGGTAAAGCATATTTTAATGCTTGAATTTTTTTTCCCAAATATTTCTGTATATTGTCTCATTGTAACAGTCAATCTGAATTTCTCTTTCCTTGGAATTTGGAAGGCAAACATCTGCAATAAAATATGTGAGAGAGACTAGGGTACTCTTGCACAGTCAACTGGTTAGGATAGTGTTCCTTTCTTGATTCTAGATGTCAACTTTTCTTCTCTGTTAATATCAAGAAATATCTCCGAAAGTGCAAAACTTCTCTTGATCATTTACCAATTATTTAAACACTTAAAATTGTGTTTCAAATGATAGATTTTAGAATCCACCAGAAATTGCTGTATAAATCTCCCTATGACTAATATAAGGGTATTGAACTTCTGAATATAAATTATGCATTAACTGCAACATTTGTCTGTATATACAGATACATCTTTACTAGAAAATATCTTGTGGACAAGGATAAAATGACAGGGTCATGGTGGCACGCTTCTATTTTCTTATATGAACTAATGACTCTCTGAACTTCTATTTCAGAGTCCGTGCAAACTCGATCAAATTATAGGACCAGGTATACTGACCAAATGTTTATATGTGCAGATAATCTAGCAAGAGGAGGTAACTACAGAAATTCTGGACGCTTTAAGAATAAACAATCAATTCCTAATGCCAATGTCCGCAGCGAGCTTCGGAATGTTGAGCAAGTACATAAACAAAGGCAAAGAAAAGAAACAAAGCAGATTCTTACTTCTAGTAAAAAAGAAAAGTTTGGAAAGGGTACAAGTGGCAAAGCTGGCAAAAGTAGTAAGGGCAGTAAAAGTGGGAAAAGGCCATTCAAAGGAAAAGGCAAAAGGAAGTAAGCCTGTTGGTTTAAGTGCAGTTTTGAAGTCAATTTATGTGAAATTGAATTGTTATCAAAGCAGTTGGTCCACAAGTCCTCTCTACGGTGGTGGAGGGTTTCCATTATATTAAGAATGTGTTACGGGCACTGAGCTGCAGATATCAAGTGCTTTATGATATTGAGTTCTTGTAAATATATATATGTTAGCAGTGATGCCAAATTTACACTTTGCGGATTCACTTGCTATTGTGTTCATTAACAAATTGCATTCCAATTATTAAGTGCCCATGCCATGTTTGTTTCTTTAGACAGTTCCATACTCTAATGAAAATGCATTGAAACATGAAGATATGCCCCCCCACCCCTTTGTTTTTGGGTTGGGGACGGGAATGGGGCAGGGACATCCTTCTGCTGACCTGCCACCGCTATCGATTTGGCAGGGACAGTTGGTAACATGGGACGTCCCTGGAGTCCTCTGTCCTGGGGATGCATAGGACTCTCCCATAGCCCTCATTTGAAACTGTCCTTCAGCAAAAAATGATGAAATTTGTGTGAAAATGGAATTCACAATGAAGATTTATGAGGTTTTGGAGGTCTAATTTAACCCCAAACCTCCACCCACCATTCTTATTGTTTATGCAATCATTTCCATGCTTTTATACGTTTGCACTTTTATCTTGAGTTCCAAAACTCTGCCCCCCCATTGTTGATGTTCAAATTTCAAAACCATTTTCATGTTTTTAATTTGGTGACTTTACAGTGAGTTTCATTTGCAGTTCATCTTTTTATAACTAAGTTTTCAAGTACTATATGTACAGCACCACCAAACTTTAAGCTCTTGGTCTCAGGAAACTGTCTGGATCAATGGAAATATGTTTTTCTCTAGTTTTAATAGGCTATAGGACATTTTTAACAGATGACCTTGTTTATCATATACAAATACTATCAATTTTCTGCTGATTAAAGAAAGTTTTATTTCACATGAAACATGTCATGTTGCTGTATATTTCTGATTTTTGGAATTTCAATTTAGCCTGTGTTATGCTTTTCAAAATTATTACTGTGAATGTAATAATGTATAGTTTGGTTGCCTTTATGATAATTAATTATGAATTTCTTCATTGAAATCAATTAGGGTAGGACCATACTTCTACATTCAAGGAAAAATTCTCAAGAGTATTCATAACAGAGTTGTAGGTTTCAGCTCTTTGCAGATGAATAACTTTTGAGCTGAACTGTAATAAGATCAAGCAATTATTCTCACAGATCCAACCTCAAAGCTAATGCAAGATATGCAAAGGTGTTGACTGTATGAGGTCTTTCTCTATTTTCACGCGCCTGACCATTAGGGCTATAGTAGGACTAATAAAGTGCCGGGGCCCACCCTGCAGCCCTATAGTTAGTTGGCCCCGCCAAATTGAGAAGGGTAGGTTTTTTTAATGCAATCCTTGTGGTTGAATTTTATTTTTTTAATGCAAAAAATATCTATAAAGGTGTAGGGGATAGTTTTTTTTCCTCAGGGATGGATAGGGCACATTTTGGGTGTCCCTTAAGCATTTTGGAGATGGCTTGTCGTCTCCAAATGTTAGAGGATTTTTCTTGTGGTTTCTTGCAATTTTTTTTATTGGGGGCGACTAGGGGACATTTACTTTTTGTTCCATTGCACTTGGGGATTGGAAACATGCCCCCATGTAACATAGGTCTTAACCAAAGTCTTCTATCTAAACAAATAAATCTTAGAAAGTTTTGGGATTTAGTGATGGTTCACCAAATCATGGAAATAGATTTTCTTCCTAGATGATATAGAACTATGCTTATATGCATAGATTTTACAAGTCCCTAGACATTGTATATGTAAATCCACTTGTATGCAAGTAGTGGAAGACAGAGAGGAGTGGAGGGAGGGAATGCTTCCTCTTAGATGATATAAAACTATGGATTTGTGCATAGGTTTCTTGAACTCATAAGACACATCATGCATGTATTTCCACATGTGCATAGACAATAGAAGACATGATTAGAGGGAGCGGATGCAAATTCGGTCCATTGCTGAAACTTTAACTCCCTTATCCATTTGATTCACTTTCTTCAATGTCACAATAAAGTTTGTGTATTAGTTAGATATTAACTTCTTCAAACTTGTTAGCTTATTATTATTAGGTTACTATTGTTTCCATATGATTAAAAAATGGGCTGTTACATATTTGCTTGCCACATGTAAGTGCATTCTTTTTTTAATGAGTGTGCACTTAAAATTTTAATTAGCTACATTTGCAATTTGTTAATGACTTAAGGGTAAATAAGAATTAATGAACTTGTTGAATAAATGGTTGCTTCAGTTAGATATTGGAATGATGATTGATTTGATGATGTATATATATATATGTGTGTGTGTCTGTGTGTGTGTATCAACACTCTGTATGTTTTGACATACATGCACACATACATATTTATATTGCATTCAATCATATCATTGCTTCATATTTGATATGGAAAACCAATCATCACTTTTGTATCTGAAACACCATATTGCTAGTATATGATTGATCTATGCTTTAAATTGTCGATTAATATTATTTAACGTTCCATATCCAATCTTGATCGACCATTTAATCGGTGATGAGATTTAGATCAAACATTTAATATGTTTGTGCAAGATCACTATTGATCTTAATTAAGGATATCATTTGCATTTGTTAAGGGTTGAATCCCAATTAGAGATATGGCATGAAGACACTCCTTTTCATGGGACATTTGATGAATGGGCATGCCTCCACTTGTCTGCTCATGGATATGTCCCCTCGGAACCTATTTATGCAAATTCTTTCCCTAGGGATGACATCAAAATTCATAATTGCTCAACCTCTTGTAGTTTGCGTATTATAGTATTCAACATTTATCAATATTGAATTATCATTGCACACACATTTGTCAAAGATAAAAATTATTTGCATTATGATTGAATCTTGCAAAATAGAATTCAAATATTAGTAGTAATCAAATTGTGGAAAATTCATTAGAATTGTACAGTTCTAATTCAAAGAATGGGCATGTCTCCATCAGTTTGCTCATAGATACGTCCACTCAAAACCTATTTTATGCAAATCTAATCACAAGGGAAGATATTGAAATCCATAAATGCTTTGCCTCTTGGAGTTTGCATACTACAAAGATCAGATTCACACTTCTAAATAATAATCATTATTAATAATATTGGATTGTTATTGCATACACATTTGTCAAAGATAAAAATTTATCTACATTTTGATTACATCTTGCAAAATTGAATTAAGAGATTAGTAAAAATCAAATTTTGAAAAAATCAAAAGAAATGCACATTTTAAATCTCAAATAAATTTAATCATCATCTACATGGTATCAGAGCCCTGCTAAGGAATATCAGATTAAATTTGAGACATCGAATTACTTGAACCATATCTCTTGAAATCACACCCACATTTCATTCTTTATAATGTTGAATGTAATAAGATTTGAGGATCGTCTTGAAGGTGCAAACAACTTTGCATCATGGAAATTTAGAATCATGATGATATTGAAAGAAAATAAGGTAGAATCATTTGTGAAAGAAAACAAGATGGAACCAAAGAATGATTCAGAGAAAATTCAAGGGATTGGAAACAATGAGAAAACTATGAAACTTATAGTAGATGCAGTTAGGGACCATATATAGTACCTATATTGTCAAGACATGAGATTGCATACCTAATGTTTAAATTCCTTGAAAGCACTTTTGAAATCAATAACACCAATAGGACCTTTGCTCTAAAGAGGCAACTTAATCATGTACAAATGAACAAGGGATAATCCTTAACAAATGCAAATGATATCCTTAATTTTTTTTAATAATTTAATTTAATTTAGTTTTATTTTATTTTTCATTTGGTGGAATGTCTTTTGATTTGTTTTCTTGACCTTATTTTGTTTTTTTTTTCTCTTGATTTATGTGTGGCTCTTCCTTGCCCTTCTCTCTTTTCTTGTTATTTAGCCTAGGTTTGCAACATATTATTCTTCTACATTCTTAGCTCTCTCACTATCATCCTGATGATGGATAATTGAGTATGATTCAAATCGTTGATGCTAAAAAAACCTCACACAATCTCAACCAGAAGCTTGAACATAATAAGGGATAATTCATTAATGCTTATTTCATGAGAATAATTGAACAAAGAGATCAATTGTTAACAATTGAATATCAAATTGATAGCAAGGTGGGAACACTAATAGCTCTAGGTAGCCTACCAAACTCATTAGAGTCATCTGTTCAAGGAATAAGTGCAAGATCAAAACTCTCCAAATTTGATTGGCTAAGAACAAATTGCTTACATGAAAAAGTGAGATTGATGACAAAAGGAAACAAGCAGAAACACATAGATCACGATTTTCATGTAGTAAACACTAATTCCTATAGGAAAGGTAAGAAGAAAAACTTGAGGAGAAAGAAGAATTCTTATGGGAAGGGATCATCCAAGCAGAGGAAACACATCTTCGAAATACAATGTTTTAGACGTGATCAGTATGGACACTATGCAATCAAGTGCCCCGATAGAACCAAACAACGAGCATCCTTTGCTAAATTTGGAAAGACAAATATGGAACATGATTATGAGAATTTCGTCTTCTACTCAGTATTATCAATCCAAGAATCAAACAAATTCAATAACTGGGTAATTGATAGTGATTCATCAAGACACATCACATGATTTAGAGAACACCTAGATACTATGATAGAAGAAATTCACAAGAAGTATCTATTGGAGATGATTATGAGAAGTAACTATTGGAGATGAGTCTACACATCCAGTAAAGGGGGTTGGAACTTACACCATAAATTTGAAGTTTGGCATCCCTCCACAACTCACTAGAGTATTATTTGTATTAAGAATAAAGAGGAACCTAATATCCATTTCAATTCTTGAGGACAACAAAGATAGGGTTACCTTAATGGATGGAAAGTTTTGACATGGCTAAAGAATGTTACCATAAAGGAAACACAAACTATAGGTATAGGACAAGGACACCTATACAAATTGTGCACAATCATTAGCCAAGCCCTTATTCATGAGACCTCTGATTCAAATGAAATTTGGCATCGAAGATAATGACATTCATTTTTGTGCCCTACTTTCAGTAGAAAAATTGGTAACAAGATTGTCCAAACTAAACACATTTATGGAGGAGCATGCACAAGGTGTGCCCTAGGGAAGAATACAAAAGGGACCTTCTAAATAGTTTGAGTAAAATAAAACACATATTAGAATTATTTCACACTAACTTTTTTAGAAAGATCTAGATATATTCTCTTAAGTGTAAAAAAACAGAAGAAATCCTTAAAAGCTTTAAGGAGTTCAAAGCTTTTATCGAAAACTTCCAAGGAAGAAAATTAAAGTAGTGAGAATGGATAATGGAAACACTTTAAACCTTTTTAAGGAATTTTGTATAAATGACGGGATTAAGAGGGAGTTTATTGTACCCTACATTAAACTTTTTCGGGAAGAAAATAGAACTATTGTAGAAGTTGCTAGAATAATGTTTGTACGACCAAAGTATATAAAATTCATTTTTAGCAGAAGCCTCTAAGATAATTGTTTACATTCAAAATAGATGTGCCCACTCACATCTTGGTAAAAAAACTCCCAAAGATGCATTTATTGGTGTAAAACTTGGAATAAAGTCACTTAAGGATCTTTGGTTTCCCTGTCTACATTCATGTGCCCAAAGGAAAGAGGTCTAAATTAGAATCTATTGGCCAGAAAGGGATATTCGTGGGCTATAGTGAAACCTCAAACACTTACAAAATATAACATCACATAACATCACATAACACAAGTATTTGTCTCGTGGAATGCTAACTAGGGTGAAAACCGTAGTATGTGGAATGATCCTCACAAAATTTGCTCTCTTCTGAAGTGTGCCTCAAACACTTACAGAATATAACATCACATAACATCACATAACACAAGTATTTGTCTCGTGGAATGCTAACTAGGGTGAAAACCGTAGTATGTGGGATGATCCTCACAAAATTTGCTCTCTTTTGAAGTGTGCTTGGTCAAGAGCTTATCTTTGTTGGAAAATTAGAAGAACACTATCAAGTGTCACCTAGTTAAGGGATTTAGTACAGACTTGTGGGAGTCTTGCCCTATTAAGAGCAACATGGTTAAAGGACTCCGGGACACAAACTGATGTGTTAGCTTGTCAAGGGATTTGATTTCAAAGAACTTGTTGAAGTTTGACCTCAATTAGACTTGCTATTGTAGTGATTAGAAAATGATAAGATATTTTAATCTAAATAAAGTAGCTACTAGATTTAGCTACATGTAAATCACCTGGATACGCTCGAACCTGTCTATACCTTGCTTTGCACTCCGTTGGCTTTGAAACTCAGACACAATTTCTATGTGCTTGGCTCTGTTGGCTTTAGCACACTCCTTCACTGTGTTGATCGACCCACTGGCTCTCCTCAACACCTTTTCTACTTACACACTGTTCTTCAATCTTTTTGGTCAACCTTTTCCTTGTGAGAACAATTAGCTCATCTTTGTAGCTTCTTGCTCTTACAGTCTGCAATCTAAGTTGTTCTTTTAAAATGAAAGTCTTTTATATCATCTTCATGCATTCAATTATAAAACCCGAATCTTTGAATTCTCCACCCTATGGCTAGCTTGTACTCATATCTCTATCTTGCACCACTCTTGTCGGATGTACCTTGTACGAACAAAAGTCATGGGTGTTCTATGATTTTGATGGCTTCCCCTACTGGAAATAATTCAATTTTGAATTCTTCCGTCTACCCTCGATGTGACATCACCATCACCATTAAATCTAATAGTAGGTGTTATCCATCTGCTTCATGACATGACGAACATAGGTATATTGCCTTTGCACATCCATCCTACTGGCGTGCCTAATCCTTTCTTCACGTTGGTCTCTCATACCGACCTATCTTCTTGCTTGACAAATTTCCTTTAATTCCATATGCACTTAGCACAATTTGGTTATAGTGTGATTCCTCTTTTCATTACCTGAACTTGGTTTGTCCTTATTTCTCCAATCACACCTATGAACTAGTGTCACACTCATGTACTCAGAAAGCTTCATAGATCAAGATTTCATACCAATGAATGTTTTGTCTTTACCGTGACATCAATGACAACTTAATCATAATGAGTCACACTAGTACCTTCACTGGTCTAGTCCCTTAGACTTTTGACAAGTTATGCCAACAATCTCACCCGTTGACATTGATGACGACACTTAGACCATGCTACTTATGACTACTTAGCGAATAATATCATGACTTTACCTTGTTGTTTCTTCTTGTCCAACATTTCCCCCCTGAAATAATGCCTCATACTTCTTATCCTTTCCCCTTTGTCTTTCCTTCTCACCTATACTTGCCTTTTCTGCTTCGTTGATTCTCCCTACCACTTCTTCTCTCATGCTTCTTCTCCCATTTTTGTTTCTCTTCTTCTCCCCCTTTGACAACAATGCCAAAGGCATGCACCATGTCTTTATGATTTCTCCCCATGTGGAGTAGTCCCAATTGTTCACCAATCCACACTATGATTAGCCACTTACAAATCATGGTTTGATGCATGCCCATGTTGATCTATTTCAGGCTTGATAGGGTAGTACCCTTAACTTTCCTCTAAGATACTCAAAGGTATCCTTCTAAAGAGGCTTTGTGAATATATCAGCTAGTTTCTCTTTGGTTCATACATATTTCAACATTACCTCTTTCTCTTGTACTTGCTATCTTAGGAAGTGATACTTTATTGATATGTGCTTTGTGTTCGAGTGCATAACTAGATTCTTTGAGATGTTAATTACACTTGTGTTATCACAGTCCATAACCATCAGTTCCTCCATCTTCTCTTTAATTCCTTCAAATAGTTGTTTGATCCAAGCAACTTGCATGTAGTTTATTGTTGCCGCTACATATTCTGCTTTTGTTGTTGGCTGCGATATGCAAATTCTTCTTCATGGTGGCCCATGCTACCAGTCTTCCTCCAAGAAAGAATGCACCACTAGTCGTTATTTTTCTATCATCTTTGTTCTCCGCCTAGTTTGCATCAGTAAAGACATTGGGCTCAAAAATATTTGAGAGGATACCATAAACCATACTCTTCAGTCCCCTTTAGATACTTGAAGATTCTTTTCACAACAACTATGTGTGACCCATTTGGATTAGTAGAGAATCTAGCCACCATCCCAACAACTTGTGCAATGTCCAGTCTACTACGCACCACATACTATAGCTTACCAATCATAGATTGGTAAATAGTTTCATTCACCTCTTGATTCTCATCCTCTGATATATTACAACTAGTCACTATTAGGGTGCCTATTGGTTTGGCCTCTTTTTGATCAAATATTTTTAGAATTTCCTCCACATATTTTTCTGTCCAATAAATATTCCTCCCTTTAGCTGGGACACTTGTAATACAATGAAGAACTTGAATTCTCCAATCATGGACATATCAAACTCTTTCTTCATAACTTCTGCAAATTCTGTGCTCATCTTGTGATCTCCTCCAAAGATTAGAAACCCAAATTCTATCTCCTTCAAATAGATGTTGATATTATTGTTGGCTCTTGCGAATCAAATTTTGGTTAAGAGTGTAGTCTTTCATACTAAACTCTTGGTGTTTGCTTCAATTTATATAGGGCTTTTTGCAATCTAGATACTTGATTCTTCATTTCTTCAGTCTCAAAACCTTCTAGTTTCTCTAGGTACACTTCACAAATCCCATTCAGGAATGTAGACTTCACATCCACTTGGTACACTTTGAAGTTCTTGTATGCTGCAATGGCAATGAGTATCTTGACTCCCCGTAGTCTTGCCACAGGTGCAAAGTTTTCTCCATAGTTCATGTCTTCCTTCTGTGCACACTCTTTGCAAACAAGTTTGGCCTTGTTTCTATTACTTCTCCATCTTCATCCATTTTGTTTTTGAATACCCATTTTATGATTATGACATTCTTTCAGTTAGGCTTGACTGCCAAGGTCCATGTATCATTTTTCACTAATTGGTCAATTTCTTCCTCTATGGCCTTTGTCCAATCTTCCTCCTTTAGAGATTCCTTTGTAATGACGCAGAGCCAAATTTCTATTTTAAGGTAATTAAAGGCGAGATCTTAATACTAATTTTATATGTTGATGACTTGCTAGTAACAAGAGAAGATCACCTTACTACTCAATGTTAGAAGTACCTAGTCTTAGAGTTTGATATGAAAGACTTGGGCATTTTACATCACTTCCTTGGATTAAATGTCTGGAAGAAATCAAATGGTATCATTTTAAGTCAAGGAAAGTATACTATTGATATTTTGAAGAGATTTTGTATGTTGGACTATAGACCCATGTCTACACCTATGGAAACCAACCTATGTAAATTGAAGGAAACAACAACAAAGTTATAATTTGTATATCCTACTCTCTATCAATAGATAAATAGCTGGATCATTGATGTACTTGATTACTTCTAGACCAAACATTTGCTATGTAGTGAATTCTCTAAACCATCTTATGTGTGAACCAAAGGAAATACACCTTGTTTCTATGAAAATTTATTGAGATATATTCGAGGTACTATTAGATATGGTCTTAAATACAAAAAAAGTCAATCTAGATCTAAATGGATATCCTGATTCAGATTGGGTTGAAAGTGTAATTTATTGGAAAAAGACATCTTGGTGTTGCTGCAATCAGCAAGAAATAGTCTTAAGTGGCACAAAGCTCAACAAAAGTTGAATTTATTGCAATCTCAATGGGAGCAAGAGGAGTTTGGCTCCAAAAATTGCTTGTAGGACTAGCCCCTATTCTACCATCCATTGCGACAATCTAGAGTTGCATTAAGCTTTCGGTGAATCCGATGTTCCAAGATAGATTGAAGCCTGTAGAGATTCTTTACCAATATGTGAGAGACATGATAGAAAGGAATGAAATTATATATATATATATATATATATATATATATATATATATATATATATATATATATATATATATATATATATATATATATATATATATATATATATATATATATATATGTTGATAACAATTATTCAATTGTATATTGTCATTGATGTTACAAAAATGTTATACTCTAACCAACCATTTCTAGTTGGAACCAAGTTCACAAGACTCCAATATTTTTCGAGAAAAAGTTTTGAAGAAGAGAAGTTTAGGGATTCCTGTGTAAATTGAGTTAGGTCGGATACCAAAGGAGCTCATTGTAAACCGAGTCATGTCGGTTACAAAGGAACTCAGTGGTAACCAAGTGACCTAGTTTTAGCCAACCTTCAATAGATTAGTTTTCTCCATTTGTTGGTTTATGCAAGCCAACTCAATGGATGTTATTTGTTTATTTGAAAGGATATTCAAGCTGACTTGATATTGGTTTTCATATATATGAAAGGTCAAGTTGTGAATTGAATATAAGAAAGTGGTGAAGAAGATTAGATGCAAAAAGAGAAGGATATCTTATTAAGAGAAGAGTATCCAAGGAGTTGCAAATAATATTTTGATAAGGGAGGATATAGAGGATAAGCCAGAATAGTGACCTGAATTTGTAATCCTATTGCTTCATAAATTAGGTCAATCATTGTTACTCTCTAACAATTGTAGCAGTGAAGAAATCTCTTAATAGAGTTGACTTAATAATCACTTTGTAAATCCTCTAACTACATGGCATTTCTAGATTGAAGTGTCTTAAGACCTCTAACAAGGTCACTTCTAACAAGGTCACTTCTAACAAGGTGATTTAAATTCTTTAATAGGGTCACACCTAATAGTGTGTTTTGTAACCTTTAATAGGGTTGGATCCTAACAAAGCTTACTTCAGAAGAGTGAAACAGTATAACTAGTTGCATTGGTGGTTTTCCCAAATTGGGTTTCCACATTAAATCTTGGTGTCTCATGTGTTCGTGTTATTTACTTACTACTTTATCTTGCTGCAACTAAGTTACTAAAGGTTAATGCACATTAATCTACTAGATTGCTTTGTTAACCGAGTTATAGTGAATATCAAGTTCTAACCAAGCTATGAGTTTAAAGGAAGTTTGTATTGACATCTAAGGGATTTGGAATTGTTTTAGTGGTAACTGATTCACCCCTACCATCTTAGTTACTCCTATGATATTTCCAACAACTGGTATCAGAGTTGTTGGTGCTTGCAAAAAAGGTTTCAAGGACCTAAGCTAAAGATCAAGATGTCTTACAGAAGAGAGATTCCCAAGTTCAATGGAGAAAACTTCAAAGCACGACATGAACTGATTAGGTTGCATTTGGGAACCATTGGTGACATAGGCCTAAAATTCCTAGAGAACCAATGTATGTCACCTCCCGATCCTTTGACTGTGGATCAAATGGTAGATAAAAAGAATCACAACACAATGATGATTCACATTTCTTTTTCTCTCAATTATGCTGAATTTGATGAAGTCAAAAGTTGTCCTTCTACTCATGAAATGTGGAACAAGCTGCACATGATCTATGGAGGAGATGACAATATGAGGAGAGTGAAAGAAAAAATTTAAGAGGTCAATTTGATTAGATGAAGATGAGATGAAGATGAAAACATTGCAAAATATAGTGAGAGAATCAAAACAAGTGTGAGTGCAATTAGAGCTCTAGGAGGAAAAATAAAAGATGAAAAAATGGTCAACAAGGTATTAAGAATATAATTTTTTCTTCTGGATTTGATTGTGTTTGTTTTTTTAGCATCAACATTTTGAATCACACTCTGTGATCCATCATCAGGATGAGAGAATGCAAGAATGGAATATTCTCTCATCCTAATGATGGATCATAGTGTGATCCAAAATGTTGATGCTAAAAAAACAAACACAATCATATCCAGAAACAAAAATTATATTTCTAATCAATTGTGGAAATCTAATAAGATTGAAGGTATTAAGAACTCTTCTTCCTATTTATGCAATTAGGGTTTCAGCTATTCAAGAAATGAGATGTGATCTCAAAAGTGATATAACTTTGGATGCACTAGTGGGAAGGGTAACAACTTTTGAGTTGGATAACTTTGGTAACTATCTTCCTAGATCTCACAACATAGAATCAACATTCAAGGAAAAACTAACCCTTGGTAGAAAGGGAGGAAAATCAAAAGTAAAATAGTTTGACAGTGAAGAAGAAGAAGAATCTGATGACAATCTTGAAGCCATTGAAGCCCTACCTACAAGGAGGTTACCAAAAGGAAGAGGTAAATATAAAGGTAAAATTCCATTGATTTTTTTTTCTTGTGAAGAAGTTGGTCACATTGCTGCAAGGTGTCCAAATAAGGAAAGTAAAGATGACAGAAAATCCAGCAAGTTCAAAGGCAACAAAGATTTCAAAAGCTACAAAGGCAAAGGTAGGAAATCTTGTTATATTGTTAAATATTTTGACAATGATAATGAAGATGAAATGGCATATATTGCTATTAAAGATGAATCAAATGACAAGGATAATGAAAAGATGACACTTATTTCTCATGTTAGCAAGAATGACACATGCATAATAAATAGTGGTTGTTCTCATCACATGACTGGTGATAAAACTAAGTTTTCACACTTAGAGAACTATGATGGTGGAAGCGTTAAATTTGGAAACAATGAACCATGTTATGTGAAGGGAAAAGGATGCATTGCATTGACTGATGAAATTAGATGTGATAATGCCTACTAGGTTGAAAGATTGAGACACAATCTTCTAAGTGTGGCACAACTGAACAAGATTGGATTCAAGGTAGAATTCATGAATGGGAAGGCCATGCTTTTGGATGGTAAAGGAAACTTAGTTGGAATTGGAAACCCAAATAAAAGGCAATCTATTCTATCTTGAACTCACAGATAGTTCATGCTTCTTGGAATATGTAGAGGAAAGTTGCTTATGGCATAAAATGATGTTTCATGTGATAATCTAGTTACTATAATGAAGAACATAAGAGCAAGAGGTATTCCAAATCTGAAGAAACCTCAAATGACCATATAATGTACTTGAAGGATAAATTTGAAGCTTTTAAAAAATTCAAGTGGTATCTGGCTAGAGTTGAGAAAGAAATAGGTAAGAAGTTAAAATTCTTAAGATCAAATAGAGGAGAATTCATCTCTAATGAATTCAATGAGTTCTACAATGAAAGAAAGATCAAAAGATAGACATCTGCACCTAGAACACCTCAAAAAAATGGCATAACAGAAAGAAGAAATAGATCCATCGTGGATTGTGCAAGAACACTAATGATAGAGAAAAATGTTGCAACCAAATACTAGAAGGAAGAAATCAACACAACAATTCATACCTTGAACCAAGTTCCACTAAAGAAAAGTACATATCAAACACCTTATGAATTATGGTATGGCTATAAAGCTAATGTTCGTTATTTCAAAGTATTTGGAAGAAAATGTTATATCCTGAAAGAGTAAAGGAAAGGAAAGTTTGATGTGAAAAGTGATGAAGGCAGTTTCCTAAGATACTGCAACATGAGAAAAGAATATTTAAATGTTTGAATATTTGTACTCACAAGGTTATAGAAAGTAAACATGTAAAAATTGATGAGTTTTCATAAAAGAATGAAGAACAATTCAACAAGGAATCTAAGGATTACAAAAGCTTTGTTTACTTTGAACTTGATACCTTATCTAACATTCACAAATCACCCCTCCCGAGTCACCTAAGTTTGGTGTGTCAACCGAGTTGCAGCCAGTGCAACTCGAGTTGGAGATAGTTCAAACCGAGTCTTAGACAGAGGAACCTGAGTCATAGTTTGTGAGAACTGAGTCTTAGATAGTAAAAAAATAGAATAATTTGGAAATTCATAGAACCTTTGCGCATAGTGAACCATATGAATCCAATCCAAAATCTAGAAGTAAGATACCTGTACTGTCTAGATATATCAGAAGGCATCATGGACTTGAGAAAATAATTGGATTTCTAACAAGAGACATGATGAAATTGAACACACTAAAGGTACATGTTTGCTTATTGAATTTGAACCTAGAACTATTAATGATGCATTGAAAAATGAAAGTTGGATAGATAAGATATGATAGGAAATGAATGAAGAGAGTGATAAAATTGAAAGGAACAATACTTGAACTCTTGTTCCTAGACCCAAGGATAAAAATGTAATTAGTACAAAGTGGGTATTCAGAAAAAATTTGAATGAAAATGGTGAAGGATCAAGGAATAAGGCAAGGCTAGTGTGCAACAAATACACTCAAGAAGAAGGCATAGACTATGGAGACATATTTTCTCCTATTTCTAGACTTGGAGGAGCCAAAACACTACTTGCATATGTTGCATTTAAAGGATTCAAAGTGTATCAAATGGATGTAAAATTAGCTTTCTTGAACAAGATTTCTAGAAGAAGTATACATTGATCATTCTAAAGGTTTCATTGATCCAAACAAAAGAGACATGGTCTGTAAGTTACATAAAGATTTACATGATCTGAAGAAAGATCCTAGAGCATTGTATGAGACACTTCATGGATATCTGGTAAAGATTGGTTTTCAAAGAACCAATGATAACAACAATTTGTTTATTAAAGAGGGACCACATAACAAGATTTTGTTAGTAGAAATATTTGTAGATGATATCCTATTTACAGTCATGATGACTTATGCATGTCATTCTTTGAATAAATGAGGAAATAATTTTAAATGTCAATATTTGGAGAAATAAAATTATTTTTTGGTTTACAAGTTCATCAAATGAAGGATGGCATTTACATTACTCAGTCAAAATATGTTAAGGAGATATTGAAGACCTTTAGAATGGAAGATTCCAAACCATTTGGAATACCTATGTCTACTGGACATAAGTTATCCAAGGATGATGATTCAAGAGAGATAAATTAGACTACGTATAGATCTATGATTGAGAAACTTTGGTATGTTGTTCATACAGGACCTAATATTGTATTTGCAGTTGGTATAGTTGCAAGATTCTCTGAAAATACTAGAGAAAATCACATGATGACAATCAAAAGAATTATGAGATATCTAAAAGGAACACAATACTATGTTCTATGGTTCAAGAAAGGAGGGAACTTCGAGTTGAAATCCTTTACTAGTGCCGATTGGGCTCGAAGCATTGATGAAAAGAAGAGCACCAGTGGAGGAGCATTCTTTCTTGGAAAGAGGTTAGTATCTTGGAAAAGTAAAAAGAAGAATTGTATATCTCAATCTATAGGAGAGGCATAATATGTTGTTGCAATAGTTAATTGCTCCAACATAATGTGGTTCAAGCAACTATTATCAGGAATGAAGGAAGAAATCAAGGATCTAGTGTTTATCTATTGTGATGACACAAGTGCAATCAATATATCTAAAAATCTAGTGATGCACACCAAGGAAAAACACATTGAAATCAAGTATCATTTTCTAAGAGAAGTAGTTCAAGATAAAGATGTTAGAATGGAACATGTTAACACAAAGGAGTGGGTTGCTAACATATTTACCAGACCATTACCTAAGGATACATTTTTTTAACTAAGAGTAAAGCTAGGGGCCATTCCCCTATCAAATTCTCACTAGAATACATATTAGTGATGCATCAACCAAACTACTTTAAAGATCTATCAAGTTGATGCAAAGAAGTTAGAGCTCATTCCATATGAATCGGTACATCAGGTACATTGTGAAATCACTATGTCAGGTCCTTGGCATTTGATGTCAAAGAGGGAGAGAATCATGTCATATATTCATTGAGAGAGATTGGTATAATCAGAGAAGAATCAGAGGCAATAACTTGCAAGAGGGAGAACTTGATTTGATGGAGTCTGAAGATAAGATGGTAGAGTGAGAATCTCAGAGGGAGTTCTCATGGATGGATAGAGAATCAGAATGAAACTAAGGATATTATAAAATCTTATATATCATTTTATTTCTCTAAGTTTTCTTTGCTTAATGACATGTTGTGTTTCCATCAATGCCAAAGAGGGAGATTGCTAGTAACAATTATTCATTTGTATATTGTCATTGATGTTACAAAAATGTTATATTCTAACTAAGCATTTCCAGTTAGAACCTTTAACATATTAGTTTTATCCATTTATTGGTTTATGCAAGGTGACTCAGTGGATGTTATTTGTTTGTTTGAAAAGGTATTCAATCCGATTTAACATTGGGTTATATATATATAAGGTCAAGTTGTGAATTGAATATGAGAAAGTGATGAAGAAGATAAGATGAGAAAAGAGAAGGATATCTGATTAAGAGAAGAGTATGCAAGAAGCTACAAAGAATATTTTGATAAGGGAGGATCCATAGAATAAGCCAGAACAATGATCTGAATCTGCAATCCAATTGCTTCATAAATCAAGTCAATCTTTGTTAGTCTCTAACAATTGTAGTAGTGAAGAAATCTCTTAAAAGAGTTGACTTAATAGTCATTTTGTAATTCCTCTAACTAGGTGGTATTTCTAGATTGAAGTGCCTTAAGACTTCTAAAAAGGCCACTCCTAATAGGGTGATTTAAATCCTTTAACAAGATCACACCTAATAGTGTGGTTTATAACCTTTAACAAGGTTGGCTCCTAATAGGGCTCACTTCAAAAGAGTGAAAAGTTGTAACTAGTTGCATTGGTGGTTTTCCCAAATTGGGTTTCCATGTTAAATCTTGGTGTCTCATGTGTTCATGTTATTTACTTACTACTTTATCTTTCTACAACTAAGTTCCTAAAGGTTAATACACATTAATATATTAGATTGCTTTGTTAACTGAGTTAACATGAATATCTAGTTCTAACTGAGCCATGAGTTTAAAGGAAGTTTGTATTGACATCTAAGGGATTTGGAATTGTTTTAGTGGCAACTAATTCACCATCCCCTCTTAGTTACTCGTCTTATATGTATGTATGTATATGTATATATATAGTTACATTTCAACCATACCAAGTTTCTTTTTGAAGAGAGGTATATATATATATATATATATCTCGATAATAGTTACATTTCAACCATACCAAGTTTCTTTTTGAAGAGAGGCTTGGTGAGAATGTATGGTGTTTGATTACTTGTGTGTGTGTGTGTGTGTATTCAATGTTTAAATGTGTAAACTCTATTGTCATGTGTATGAATCCATGCCATTATTGCCCCCCTGTATACATAATTGAAAGGTGATAATATTTCTAATAATGAACACTTGTATTTGACATTGTAAGATGACAACTTTACATTGATTAGTCTCACTATCATGATGGATATAATGTGACTTGATATCCATGTATATGTCATGGTAGTTAGTAACTCTTGGACATTTTGTAAATATCATGAGACTTGATATCAGTTGAAGATCATTATGTTCCTTATGAGATACTCATGGTGAATAAGTGTTTCCATGGATATGCCATGATTTTTATGGTAGACATCATGAGACTTGATGTCAGTGCAGATATCATAACTTGGCTATTTTATGAATAATATCATGTACTTGATATTCATCAGAATATTAAATCCATTGATATCACTAGTGAGGTCATTTTTTTTCCTTCAATAGATGAGTCTATTGTTGCAATCTATTCTTGATTAGATTTATCTTGCCTAGCTAAGAGGGAGTGTTGAATATATGGTAGCTTCGATTAGATATTGGAATGATGATTTATTTGATGATGCATATGTGTGTGTGTGTGTCAACACTCTGTATATTTAGGCATACATGCATGCATACATACATATTTATGTTGCATTAAGTCATATCATTACCTTATATATATTTTGGAAAACCAATCATCATTTTTCTATCTAATTGAAATACCATATATTTTAAGTATATGGCCAATCTATATTTAGAGACTATTTAATGTAGATTGGTATTATTTAATGTTCCATATTCGATCATGATTGATGATGAGATTCATATCTAACTTTTGATATGTTTATGCAAGATCACTATCAATATTAATTAAAGAAATCATTTGCATTTATTAATGGTTCAATCCCAACTAGAGATCTGGTATGAAGTGCTACCTTTTCATGGGACATCCCAAGAATGGACATGTCTCCACTTTGTGGAGACATTACTGCTCATGGCTATGTACCCTCAAAACCTAAATTATGTAGATCCAATCCTAAGGGAAGACATCAAAATCCATAAATGCTCTGCATCTTGGAGTTTGGATACTAGAAAGATAAAATTTAGACTTATAAATAGTATTCAATATATATTAATATTGAATTGTAATTGCATACAGACTTGTCAACGATAAAATATTTTCTATATTCTGATTACATCCTGTGAAATAGAATCTACAGATTAGTAGTAATCAAATTCTAAAAAATTCAAAAGAAATTCATAGTTCTAATATGAAATAAACTTAATCATCATTCACATAACTAAAATATAGTTACATCAAGGCTTTAGTTTAAATTTTGTTGATCAACATGAAACGACTATCAACTATAACAAGTTTTGAAATTATCGAGAATCATGTATAATGCACCAAACATACACAATTTGGTTCCTAATCCTTGGAGTTTGTACACCCTCAAATTTCATAAAAGAAGAGTTTGTAAGGGTTTGACTCTTGTACAAAAAATTAGTCAAATACGTAAATGGAAAGAGTACCATGGGATATGTGACAAAAAAAAAATCTTATTACAACACTTCCATTGCCAATCAAAAAAAAAAAAAAAAACATCATAGGATCAACAATTTATATTGGAATAGATTTAGGAGGGTATTTGTTTGATCAATTCTCTAAGATACACTAGTATCTAAATCTTTAGAATGAGGAGTGAGTAGGGGGGTCTCCTTAATTGTTTCCTCCAAAAAACCATCTCACTTAAAGGACAATGTCTATTCAAAGAAGCTAGGAGTTACATCGGATCCATCAATACACTTGGAGCAATGATTCTCACATATAACATGTTATGAGGAGTTAATTTGGTGTGCTTTGGAGAAGAGGACTTAGGAGTTGTGGGTCTTGCTAGAGCTGCACTACCACAATAGAAAGTATCTTAAGAATGTGACTTATTGTAGGGGAGAATGAGAGGAAAAGAGTCAATATATTGAGAAGAGTTGTTGTCTTGAGGACAAACATCAACTAGAGGCATACGTTTCAATTTTTCATGTGATTGTTGTGGAAATTCCTCCAACACATAACTACACCCCTTTTTTAGAATGAGGAAAAAAAGAGAGGTCAATGAAAAAACATTATTTTCATTAGATGACAAGAATCACATAGATAGGTAGTTGATTCCAATTTCTACCCCTCACCATTATAAAAATATATTTATGAAGAGCCTTGATAATATCTATATTCACTAAAATATGGGAATACATATGAAAAACCCATGAAGTGGTAGATGTGACATAGAAAATAACATGGACCTATGACCTATTGTTAAGCACCGAGTCCATTTCCTTGAAAGAGGCAAAAACTTCTACGAATAAGTCCTTGGCAGAAGGAAATGGATCTATCTTGCCATCAATGATGGAATCCTTGAACTTTG
Source organism: Cupressus sempervirens (assembly GCA_028749045.1). Lineage (NCBI taxonomy): Eukaryota > Viridiplantae > Streptophyta > Pinopsida > Cupressales > Cupressaceae > Cupressus > Cupressus sempervirens. Next base: position 726,094,768 of record CM053792.1, read on the forward strand.
AACCCAATTATGTAAGTCAAATTAGGAATACCATAAATTATTAAATCTATAGATTAAGTAAGATAAATTTACAAGTCTTCAATATTAAAGCTTGTAAAATCTATATTAGGCTCCACTTTCTTTCCTATTATCAAGATGAATGATGTGATAATATTAGGGAGCTATTTACATAGATAATTCTATTTGCATATAAAAATTAATTGTTTTGTTTGTCCATTGTTACTTGTATGCCTGAAAATTATTTCCAAGAGTTGTAATATTTTCATTTTGTCATTGTTACTTGTATTTTTGAAAATTGTTTCCAAGAGTTGCAATATTTTTTTCTTTGATAATAGGAATTTTGATTTTATTTTATTGAAAAATATTATTTTCACATTTTATTCCTATTCAAAGTGTAGGTACCAGGGGAAAAAATGGGGAAGAAAACCCTTTGTATATCCTGAGACATGTTTTCCTAAATACTAGTTTACAATAGACCCATTTATAGGGGTCTTAAAGAAGGCATTCTTTCTTGTACATTAATGAAGTTCTTTACAATTTTTATACACATTTGTGATTCTAGAGGCTCTTACCAAAGAAGAAATAAGAAGGCATCATTCTATCTTTTACAAAATTTTTGTGAATGCATTGATCACAAAGCAATTTTTTTGATTGCTTAACTGAAACAAATCTCCTATCTATCTTTATCTCTAATAATCCTCATCCCTTGGCTAAAATCATTTTTAACTTTCAACCTTGAACAAGGACAAAAAATTGAATACAAATTGGAAATCTATATAAAAATTTAGAGATTACCTTCTAATTAACCATTGTTTCAAAAAAAGTTCTTCAAAAATTATTTCTACATATGTGCTTAATGCTACTTATTGGCCAATGACTACTTTCTCTGTTATTAGTCTCCTTTCTACCAATTATAGTATATTTTCATTATATATCCTTAATCTTATCTTTCAAAAAATGACAAACTTTCATTGAAAATCCCTTTTGATATCTTCCATCATTAAAATCTTAGGAGAAATTAATCTTCCAATCTAAGATCAATACATGAGCATAAATAATTACTAGTAGTGTTATCCCCAATTAATTATGCTAAAAATAAGGAAGATTGTATGTGGAATAGTTAGATCAGTTGTTATGTTGTCATTGATATCAAACTTGTTAAGGTAAGATATTATGCTAATTTAGTAAAGTGCTAAATTATGCAAAGGATGTAGTGTTGATTGAAGAAGAGGTTGGTAAAGCTAATGACATTTGAATGACGAGGAAGATAATTGAAGAAAGTGTTGATAAGTATGTGAATTACAATGGGCACTTGATGAGTTAGACTTTGACAAGATGATATTATATTGATTGTTTTACATTATCTAATTCATTGTTGAGATGATACATAAGTAAGTTACTTTGGTTGGAATGAAAGGAAAGAATTTGTGAAGTGGAAAGATAAAGAACTAGTGAGTTGCATCGAGATAGATTCAGGTCAATAAATGAATGACTAATAGTCACTGAACAATTACAGTAGTCACTAAGAATATGATAAGGAAGTGAAGAATGACCAATATTACCCGAGCAAGTATAGTGTTAGCGAAGTCTAGTATTGACTAAACAAGTGTAGTATTAACCGAGCAAGGGAAAGATGAAACAATTTTTGGAAGAATCAATTTAAGGCCAATATTTGGTGCAAATAAGGATTGATCAAGAAGTTTCTAAAATAAGGATGAAGAAAAGGAGAAAATTTAATAAAGTTACCAAGTTAGTGTTGAATAAAATTATTTAATTGTCTTTGATTTTATAAAAAATTCAAGTCTTTATTGAGTAATTAGTATCAGCCAAGCTCACTCAGGTGTTGAAGGAAGTTTTTTGCATATGCCGAGCATTCCAGAAAAGACAACACAAAACCAGTGTTAACCAAGTTCACTTAGTTACCAAAGGAAAGTTGGCATGGGACCAGTGTTAACCGAGCTCACTCAGTTACCAAAGGAAGTTAGAAGGAAAGTCTTTTTTGAGTTAGTGTTGACCAAGTTGATTCGACTAATGAAGGATTTTCTTGTATCAGCATATTGGATCTAACAATTTTTTTGGTTAGTTCTAGTTGACTCAAGGGATGAATATTATTTTTTTGAAAGTATATTGAAGATGACTTGACAAGGTAAATCATATAAATATAAAGTCAAGTTGTGGATTAAATTAGAAGATGCATGGAATTGAAAAAGGTGAATTAAGGAAGCAAATTGGAAGGATATCAGAGTATGTGAGTTGACTGAGCTGCAAAGAACATTCTAATCAAGGAGGATCACGTATTCAAGCTAGAACAAACATCTAAAATCAGAAAAGACAGTTGCATCATCAATCAGTCAAGTAATTATTACTCTCTAATAATCATAGCAGTGAATCAAATCTCCTAACAGAGTTAGCCTAGCAACTATTTTCCAAATCCTCTAACAAAGTGGAATTTCTAGATTGAAGTATCTAAAGACCTCTAACAAGGCCACTTCTAATAGGGTGAATTAAATCCTTTAACAATGTCACACCTAACAATGTGTTTTGTAACATTTAACTCACTTTAGAAGAGTGAAAAGTAGTAACTAGTTGCAATTGGTTGTTTTCCCAAATTGGGTTTCCACGTTAAATCTTAGTGTTTCTTGTGTTCATGTTATTTGCTTTATGATTATGCAACTAAGTTAATTAAGGTTAAACACACTAAACATCTTAAGAATTTATTATTTTAGTGTTTACCAAGTGATAATAATTCTTAGTGTAAACCGAGTGTTCATGTGTTAACCAAACTACCACAATATTTCAGTTTCAACAAAGTTTTGGTTTTATATTTTATTGACATCTTAAGGGATCTTGGATTTTTTTTTTGTGGTAACTGATTCACCCCTCCCCTCTCAGCCACTCCTCTTATATTTCCAACAATTGGTATCAAAGCTTTTGGTGCTTGCAGAGAAGGTTTCAAGGACCTAAGCTAAAGATCAAGATGTCTTACAGAAGGGAGATTCCTAAGCTAAATAGAGATAACTTCCAAGCATGGCAGGAACTCATGAAGCTCCATTTTGCAATCATTAGTAACAAAAACTTGAAATTTCTCAAGAAAAAATATGTGTCACCTACAGGGACTTTGACCGTGGATCAAATTGTGGAAAAGAAGAATCATAACATAATGATGGTTGCCATTGTTTCTACTCTCAATTATGCTAAATTTGATGAAGTCAAAGATTGTGCTACTACTATTGAAATATGGAAAAAGATGAAAGATATCTATGGCGGTGATGAAAATGTGAGGAGAGCTAAGGCAAAAATTCATAGAGTTTAGTTTAATCAAATGAAGACAAAAGAAGATGAAAACATTGCACAGTATAGTAAAAGAATCAAATCTAGTGTGAGTGTAATAAGAGCCTCAAGTGGGAAAATTGATGATGTAAGAGTGGTCAACAATGTACTCAAAACTCTTCCTATTTATGCAATTAGAGTTTTAGCTATTCGAGAAATGAGTCGTGATCCTAAGAATGATATAACTTTGGATGCACTAGTGGGAAGGTTGACAACCTTTGAGTTAGATAACATTGAGTCTACATTTCAGGCCAAGGTATCACTCAAGAAGAAAGCTAAAAAATCTAAAAGGAAAAAGTATGATAGTGAAGATGAAGATAATTTTATGATGATCTTGAATTCATTGAAGCATTTCTTGCAAGAAGATTTCCCAAAGGCAAAGGAAAGTACAAAGGAAAAATTCCTTTGATCTATTTTTCTTGAGAAGAAGTTGGTCACATTGCTACAAGTTGTCCAAAAAAAGAAGGGAAAAAAGAAAAGAAGCATGAAAAGTTAAATAGCAAGGAAGATTTCAAAATCTACAAAGACTACAAAGATAAAGGTAAGAAATCTTGTTTCACAGATAAATATTTTGATAGTAGTGATGAAGATTAAATGGTTTACATTGCTATTAAGGATGAATTAGATGATGAAAATGATAAGATGACCCTCATTTCTCATGTTAGTAAGAATGATGCATGGATCATAGATAGTGGTTGTTCTCACCACATGACTGGTAATAAATATAAATTTGAGCACTTGGAACACTATGATGGTGCGAGTGTCAAATTTGGAAATGATGAACCTTGTTATGTGAAAGGAAAATGTTGTATTGCACTAACCAATGAACTCATATGTGACAATTCTTATTGGGTTGAAGGAATGAAACATAATCTACTTAGTATGGCATAGTTGAATACAATTAGATTAATGGGAGAATTCATGAATAGGAAAGCCAAGCTGTTGGATGGAAAATGAAATCTAGTTGGGACTAGCAATCAAACAAGTGGTAATCTATTCTACCTAGATATAAGTGAATTTTTTTGCTTTATAGCTCAAGTAGAAGAAATTTGGTTATGACATAAAAGGTTGTGTCATGTGAATTTTGATAACCTGGTCAACATAAGTAAGAATAAAAGGTTTAGAGGCATTCTGAGCCTAAAGAAACCCAATATGGACATGTGCAAAATTTTTCAAATTGTAAAGATGGGAAAGACAAATTTTATAAGCAAGAATTACCATTCTAAAGAATTTTTGGGCTAGTTCATACAAACCTTTGTGGACCTATTAGCATACAAAACTACTGTGGAGATAAGTACTTTATTTTGTTTGTTGATGATTATTCTAGGATGATGACATTTATGTATTTAAAGGATAAATCAGAAGCTTTTCAAAAGTTAAAGTGGTATTTGGCTAGAGTTGAGAAAGAAACAAGAAAGAAACTTAATTTTTTAAGGTCAGATAGAGGAGCTTAATTCATCTCAAATGAATTCAATAAATTTTGTAATGAAAGAGGAATCAAAAGATAGGTATTTGCACCTGGTACACCTCAGTAGAATGACATAACAAAGAGAAGGAATAGATAAATTAAGGATTGTGCAAGGACACTGATGATAAAGAAGAATATTTTATCAAATATTGGAAGGAAGCAATCAACACAAAAATTCATACCTTGAACCGAGTTTAGTTGAAAAAGGACTAAGATCAAACACCTTATGAATTATGGTATGGCTATAAACCTAATGTTTTTTATTTCAAATTATTCGGAAGCAAATGTTATATCTTGAAGGAGTCAAGAAAATGAAAATTTGATGTGAAAAGTGATGAAGGCATATTCCTAGGTAATCCAATAAGAGCAAAGCATACAAATGTCTCAATCTTTCTACTCACAAAGTTATAGAAAGTGCACATGTAAAGATTGATGAATTTGTAGAAGAGTGTGAAGAACAAAGTAGAAAAGAACCTAAAAACTACATAAACTTTGTTTACTATGAACCTAATACCTTACTAGATAAAAATGGCAGTCACAGTCTTCACCACCTAAGTCCCCAAAATCCCAAGTTCAACCTAAGTTGTAGCCAGTGCAACCCGAGTCACAGTTTGAAAGACCCAAGTCTCAGTTAGAAGGACCCAAGTTTTAGCCAATGCAAATTGAATCATTTGATGGACCTGAGTCATAGATAGTGGTACCTGAGAATGATTCAGAAGTTCATTTTGAGTGAGATGGACTAAGTGAAACAAGTCCAAAATAAAAAAAGAAGGATCATAGACTTGCTGGATATGTCATAAGACATCATGCACCCAAGAAAATCATTGGAGATTAGTCATAAGGCACAATGACAAGGAACAAATTAAAAGGTACATGTTTTCTTATTGAGTTTGAACCTAGAACTATTAAAGATACATTAGAAAATGAAAGTTGGATTGAGGCAGTGAATGAAGAGATAGATCAGATTGAAAGGAACAAAACTTGGACTCTTGTTCCTAAACCCAAGGAAAACAAAGTATTTGGCACAAAATGGGTATTTATAAATAAGTTGAATGAAAATAGAGAAGTTTAAAGAAACAAAGCAAGGTTAGTATGCAAGGGTTATGCTCAAGAAGAAAGTATTGATTATGGAGAAACTTTTTCCCCTGTTACAAGACTAGAAGGTCTTAGAACACTACTTGCATACGCAACACACAATAGAATCAAAGTATATCATATGGATGTGAAAGCAACATTCTTGAATGGAATCTTAGAAGAGGAAGTCTACATTGAGAAACCAGAAGGTTCTATTGGTCCTAGCAAAAGGGACATGGTTTGTAGATTACACAAAGATTTGTCTAGTCTCAAACAAGCTCCTAGATTCTGGTATTAAATATTACATAATATCTCATAAAGATTGGTTTTCAAAGAACTAATGATAACAAAAACCTATACATCAAAGAAGGACTAGATAAGAAGATAGTGTTGGCAGAAATCTTTGTGGATGGTACATTATTTACTGGAAATGATGACTTGTGTAAATGTTTCTCTATGAAAATGAGTAAAGAATTTAAAATGTCAATGTTTGGAGAGATTAAATTCTTTGTTGGCTTGCAAATTCAATAGATGAAGGATGGTATCTACATTACTCAATCAAAATACATCAAGGATATATTGAAGAAATTTGGAATGGAAGATTCTAGACAAGTTGGAATACTTATGTCTACTGGACATAAGGTTTCCAAAAATGATGATTCGAAAGAGGTAGACTAGACTACATATAGATCAATGATTGGAAAACCTCAGTATGTAGTATAGACAAGACCTAATATTGTATAACTAGTTGGTATGGTGGCAAGATTATTTGCTAATCCTAAAGAAAATCATATGATGGAAATAAAAAAAATCTTGAAATATCTGAAAGGTATTGAAGAGTATGGTTTGTGGTATATAAAAGGAGGCAAATTCAAATTAAAAGAATTCACTGATGCTGATTGGGCAGGAAGTGTTGACGATAGGAAGAGCACTAATTGTAGAGCATTATTTCTTGGAAAGAGGCTAGTATCTTGGATAGGAAAGAAGCATAATTGTATCTCTTAGTCTACAACAAAAGTATAATATGTTGTAGCGGCAACCAATTGTTCCAACATTGTTTGGTTCAAACAACTGTTGTCAAGTATGGAGGAGATCAAGGACCCAATTGTTATCTTTTGTGATAACACCAATGCAATCAACATATCCAAGAATCTAATGAGGCATACCGAGATCAAGCACATTGTAATAAAATATCATTTCTTGAGAGAATTGGTGCAAGACAAGGAGATGAGATTGGAATACGTGAATACAAAAGAATAGATTGTAAACATATTCACCAAGCCATTACCTAAGGATGCAGTATTGACAAAGAAGATTGCATATGAATTAGTACATCAAGTACATGGAAAACACATTGGTTATTGTCTTTGGCAGAAGATGTCAAAAAGAGAGAGTTTTTCATATCAGAAATCCAAATTTTTGAGTCAAATGTCAAAGAGGAGAGTTTTCTATCAGAAGGAGCAATCAAAAAAATTAGAGATATTGATGTTAGAGGGAGTTCACACTGATAGACGAAGTTCTCATGGATGAGAATTAGAATGAAACTAAGGATGCTATCCTTATTTCTATTTTCTACTCTAAAAATTTCTTTGTATCATGACATGTTGTGTTGCCATCAATGCCAAAGAGGGAGATTGTTGAATACAATTATTTAATTGTATGTCATCTTTGATGTTACACAAATGTCAAGTCTTTATCAAAAAATTAGTGTCAGATGAGCTTACTCAGGTGTTGAAGGAAGTTTCCCATATATGCCAAACATTCTAGGAAAGACAACATAGAACCAGTGTTAACCGAGTTCACCTAGTCACCAAAGGAAAGTTGGAAAGGAACCAATGTTAACTGAGCTCACTTAGTTACCAAAGGAAGTCTGAAGGAAAGTATTTTCTAAGTTAGTGTTGACCTAGTTGAGTCGGATAATGAAGGATTTTCCTATATCAACATATAGGATCTGACAGTGTTTTTGGTTAGTTTTAGCCGACTCAAGGGATGAATATTTTTTGTTTGAAAGTATATTCAAGCCGACTTGACAAGGTAAACCATATAAATATAATGTCAAGTTGAGGATTGAATTAGAAGAAGCATGAGATTGAAAAAGATAAATTAAGAAAGTGAATTAGAAGGATATCAGAGTATCTGAGTTGACTAAGCTACAAAGAATATTATGATCAACGACGATCAAGTATTCAAGCTAGAACATAGATCTAAAATTAGTAAAGATAGTTGCATCAACAATTAGGCTTAGTCATTGTTACTCTCTAATAATTGTAGCAGTGAATCAAAGCTCCTAATAGAGTTAGCCTAACAACTATTTTCCAAATCCTCTAACAAGGTGGTATTTCTAGATTGAAGTGTTTAAAGAACTCTATCAAGGCCACTCTTAATAGGGTTGGCTTCTAACTAGGGTCACTTCAAAAGAGTGAAAAGTAGTAACTAGTTGTAATTGGTGGTTTTCCCAAATTTGGTTTCCACGTTAAATCTTGGTGTCTCTTGTGTTCATGTTATTTTCTTTATGATTTTGCAACTAAATTAGTTAAGGTTAAACACACTAAAAATATTAAGAATTTATTACTTAGAATTCACCAAGTAATAGTAATTCTTAGTGTAAATTGAGTGTTCATGTATTAACTTAGCTACAATAGTATTTTAGTTTCAGTAGAGTTTTGGTTTTGTATTTTATTGACATCTTAAGGGATCTTGGATTTTTTTTGTGGTAAATGATTCAACCCTCCCATATCAGTTACTCCTCTTATATTTCCAATAGTTAGTTATGATCTAATGAAGGAGATTTAATGATTAGAAGAGAAGTTGAAAGTTCAAGGATAAATCATGTTGACCAATTGTCTAGATTCAATGAACCAAAGATGGAAGATGATCAAATAGTTATGATGGAAAAACATTGGAGAATCTGATTAAGAAACAAAAATATATCTATTTAAGAGATGAATAAAATATTTAGAGATTCTGATCAAAGTCATTTATGAAGGGGATAATAGAAGAGGATTTTGAATAGAAATATATTGCTAGATCAAGCAAGTGAAATGTGAAGTTGATGTGTGTGAGTCGATTAACCAAAGAGGGATTAACCAAGTAGTAATAAACTAGGAAAAAAGATGAGAAAAATGGAGATTTGAAACCAAAAAGTAGTTGTATTATTTATCAGATCATCTCACTATTACTTTTCTAAAAATTGTAGTAAAAAATATCTTAACTGAGTGGACTTAACTGGTGGGTTTTAGGAACCCCTGTAAAAAGCTCATTTTTTAAAATAAAAAACAATCTTATTTGTAAATCCTTTTTAAGGTGACATTCTATTGAATTTTTGTAAGTTGTTTAGAGAAGGCCACTCTATTGAGGAGTGATAAGGTCTAGATGATCATTGGTTTAAATCCCCTAATATGGTTATATCTAACAATGTGCACATAACCTTTAACTAGGTTGGCTCCTAACTGAGGTCACTTGTGAAGAGTGAAAATTTTGGGTTACTAGTCTTATGTGGTTTTTTCGTTAACAGGGTTTCCACATTAAAATTTGTGTCAAAATGTATGAATGGTTGAATTACATATTATTTCATGATTATTTCATGTTTACTGCTTATTGTTGTGATTTGGTACATGAATCTTACAATTAAGAGTTAGTTACTCTGATACTCAATATAAGCTAACAATTTATTGATAATATTAATTTGGATATTATTGTGGATTTTGGATTTAGTTACCGAGTTGGTATATTAAAAGTCTAAGTTGTTAAGTTATTGATAATTGGTAATAAGGACCTGAGTATAATAGTTTCACCTCCCTCTCAGTTATCTAAAAATTGACATCGATGAAATCTCCTAAGTTCCCAAAGAATAAAGTTTAAAGGGACTTAACCTAAATATCTGAAGATGTATAAGAGAGAGGTACCTAAGATGGACACAAAAAGCTTTACATCATGGTAAAGCAGGATGAGATTCTACTTATCTAGAATTGGAGACTATGCATTGTACTATTTGGATAATGAATACACACCACCAACAATTGGACCAATGACAGTTGAGAAGATGAAGAAAAATAGAGAACACAATACCTTGATGATAGAGATTTCTTCATCTGTTAATGATGTTGAATTTGATAATGTCAAAGACTGTGCTAGTACCAAAGAGATGTGGGATAAGCTTGCACTTGTTCATGGAGAAGATCAAAATGTGTTGAGGGAAAATATTGAGAGTCTAAGAGGAAAATTTGATGAAATGTGGATGAAAGGAGAGAAAATTGCTCAATTCAGTAACCAAATCAAGGAAGTGGTTAGTGCCATTAAATCTGTTCGAGGAGTCATAACGTGATGAAGATATTGTAAGTAAAGTACTAAGAACTATGCTACCTATTAATGTTATTATATTTTCAACTATTCGGGAACTGAGATCCATCCTTGGTAATAACCTTACTCTTGATGATTTGGTCGGTATATTAACTTGTTTTGAGTTGAGTAACTTTGATAACAATTTACCTAAGGTATAAAATGATTTTAAGTCATCATTAACTATTGGAAGTTTAAGGAAAGATAATAATACTTAGTATAGAAAGGTGAAAGTGACTATGGATCATATGAGAAAGATCAAGATGAGCTAGAAGCATTGTTGGCTAGGAGGTTACTGAGAGGAAAAGAAAAGTTCAAAGGTATATTACCCTTAATATGTTTTAAATATAATGAATTTGGTCATAGTACATCTAGATTTCCTAACAAGAGGAGTGATAAGAGTGAAAAAAGAGAAAAAAAAATACGAAATGAACAAGGATTACAAAGAAAAGGGAAATGCATCTTGTTACATAGATGAGGAAGAACACATCGAGTCATAGTTTGATGATCAAGATGAAGGTGAGGAAGTTGTGTATGTTGCTGTGAAATAAGATTTAGAGAGGGAAAGGTATGTAGAAGAAAAATCTCTTATATCTCATGTTAGTAAGAATGCTACTTGCGTTATTGATAATAAATGTTCATATCATATGACTGGTGATATTGATAAGTTTGATAACCTAGAAGAGCATGATGGTGGATTTTTCAAACTTGGAAATGATGTTCCATGTCATGTGAAAGGAAGAGGTTCACTCATGTTGAAAGAAAATATTAGGTGTGATGATGCTTATTGGGTTCAAGGTCTAAAATACAAATTTTTGAGTGTTGCACAACTAAATAATACATGTCATTGATTGGAGTTTTAAAGTAGAAAAGCGAAGATCTTTTATGTTGATGGAAAATTGATTGTGGCTAGTGAACAAACAAGAGGTAACCTATTCTACCTGGATTCCATTGTAAATACGTACCTATTTTCTAGAGTTGAAAATATTTGGTTATGACATAAGATGCTCTATCATGTAATATTTGATAATGTGATTAGAGTTGGAAGAAAAAAGTGAGAGGTTTATTGAGATTATATAAACATGATAATGCTATGTGTAATGAATGTCAACTTGGTAAGAAGACTTATTAAAGTTTCTTAAGAGAATCATATTCATCTAATGATATATTGGATTCAGTTCATACTAACCTTTGTGGTCCTATAAAATTTATTATGGTGATAGATAATTCATTCTATTTGTTGATAATTATTAAAAAATAGTGACTGTGATATTTCTAAAAGTTAAATTTGATGAATTTAAAATGTTTAAATGATATAAGGAAAGAGTTGTGAAGGAAACCAATAATAAATTTAAATAATTAAGATCTGATAGAGGAGGTGAGTTAGTGTCTAATAAATTTACTAACTTTGTAATGATAATGGAAATTAAAAGATAAGTATCTACACCTAAGACACCACAATAGAATGAAGTTTCTTAAACACTACTAATTGAGAAAGGAGTTGCACAAATATTAAGGAGAGAGGAAATTATCACTACTATCTACACACTTAACTGAGTACAATTAAAGAAAGGTTAAAAAAACACCTTATGAACTATGGTATGGACACACATTGAATGTAAGTTATTTTAAAATATTTGAAAGTAGGTGTTATATTCGCAAGGATGCTAGAAATGAAAATTTTGATTCAAAATGAGATGAAGGAATATTCCTAGGATATTCTACTAGGAGAAAAGCATATAAGTGTTTGAAAAAAGTTACTAACACTATGCTTGAAAGAGTAAATGTGAGAATTGATGAGTTTGTAGATTATTTTTTTGAGGAAAGCAAGAAAGAATCCAAAGAATATCAAATATTTGTCTATGTAAAAGGAGTACTTGACACTTTACCCAAGTAGAAAATTGAGTCACATTAGAGGATGCTTTAACAAGAAAACAAAGTGACAAAGATATAGTTTGTAGTATTCATGTCACAACAAGAGAACACTAAGAAAATTGTTGCATCCCAACCAAATGATGAAAATGATGGAGAAACTAGAACCAAGTTCATATTAGCAAAGTATGTGAGAAGGAACCCTTCATAGAATTAGATAATTGGAGATAAGAATGACAAAGTCATGATAGAAAGTAAGTTAAGAGATAAAACATGCTTAATTTTTGAGTTTGAGACTAGAACAGTAAAAGATGCACTTGAAAATTAAGATTAGATTAATGCAATTAATGAAGTGATAGATCACACCGAGGAGAATAACACATGGAAATTGGTACTAAGACCCAAGATAAAGAATGTGATTGGGACAAAATGGATTATTAGGAACAAGTTGAATGAAAATGGAGAAGTTGTAAGAAACAAAGCAAGACTAGTATGTAAAGGATATGCTCAAGTAGAAGGAATTGACCATGGTGAAATATTTGCCCCAGTTGAAAGATTGGAATAAGTGAGATTCCTAATTGCATATGCAACACAAAAAAAATTCAAGGTCTATCAAATGGATGTCAAGTCTACATTTTTGAATGGAATTCTAGAGGAAGAGGTATACATTGAACAACCAGAAGGATTTGTTGAAAAAGTTAAGAGGAACATGGTATGCAAATTGCACAAAAGTTTGTATGGATTGAAGAAAACACTAGAGAATATTATGAAATATTACATTCCTCTTTGATTAGAATTATTTTTATTAGAACTAATGACAATAATAATGTATAATTGAAGAGTGAATATGAAGATAGGGTCTTAATAGTAGAGATATTTGTTGATGAAATTATATTCAGAGGAAATGAATTGATGTGTAAATCATTTGCTGATGAAATGAGTAAAGAATTTGAAATGTCAATGTTTGGTGAGTTAATTTTTTTTTTTTGGTTTGCAAGTTCATTGAGTTAAAGGTTAAATATACATTACTCAGCCCAAACACATCAGGGAGATATTGAAAACATTTGGCATGTAAGAGTTAAGGCCATTAGGTACACTAGTGATCACTAGATGTAGATTGTCTAAGGAATATAATTCAACTAAAGTGAATGAGACACTACATAGATATATGGTTGTGAAGTTTTAATATGTAGTTCATAGAAGAACTAATTTTACACATGTAGTAGGGATAGTAGAAATATTTTCAGCCAATCCTAAGGAAAAACAAATGATTGTAGTGAAAATAATTCTTAGATATCTGAAGGGAACTGAAGATTAATGATTTTGGTACAAGTAAGATGGAGATTTTGATTTGAGAGTCTACACTGATGCTAATTGGGTAGGAAATGTTGATGAAGAGAAGAGTAATAGTGAAGGAAATTTAATTTTAGGAGAAAGATTGGTGACATGGATAGCTAAGAACCAAAGTTGTATCTCACAGTCTACTACTTAAGTTGAATATGTTGTAGCTGTAATCAAATGCTCAAATATTGTATGGATCAAACAAATGTTGAAAGGTATAGAAGAGGTCACAAATCTTGTAACAATCTATTGTGACGATGCCGGTGCTATTAATATATCAAATAATCCCGTGATGCATGTAAAGACAAAGCATATATCTATCAACTATTATTACTTAAGAGAGAAAGTTCAAGAGAACAAAGTGAGATTGGAGTATGTAAAGTCAAAGGAACAAATTGTTGATATCTTTACTAAACTATTACATAAGGATTCTTTTGGTTATCTAAGAGGTAAGCTAGGGGTCCTTTCCCTATCCAATATTCACTAGAGGAAGATGCTATCCTAGCAAAAATTCATGATTTATTAGATTATCTATTTGGGAGTTGATGTAGGATTTCACTCTTTAGGAACAATCCTAGAGTTGTAAAAAGGATGTAATGTAAATAAGTGATTATTACATGAATGGTACAAGGTATAACTATAGAAAATGCAAAGAGAAAGAAAGGGAAAAGTATAGTTGCAAGGTTAGCATACCTACTACTGATGGAAGATAGAAGTTGTTAAGCCTTTGGAATTTTTGTCAAAGGGGGAGACATTACTAAGAGAATATATGTCTAGGGAAGAATATGTATGAGAGAAAATGGATTGTGGAGCAACTACCCATAGGCGGAGAGAATGAGTAAAGGGGGATATATATATATATATATATATATATGTATATATATGGAACATGTTAAGTATGTTGAAGAGATGTTGAATAAGAAGACACTGAATTGTGAATGGGGTATATTCTAAGGGGGAGAATGTGAATGGAGTTCCAAGTTTCAAACCGAGAAGAGAACCTAACAAAGATTGAGTTGAACAAAACTAATATTTTTCTATCAATGCCAAATGGGGAGAGATTGTTAGCCCCAACTGATTATGCTGAAGATGAGTGAGATTGTATATGGAATAATTCGATCAGTTGTTATGTTGTCAGTGATGTCAATCTTTATAAGGTAAGACATTATGCTAATTTAATAAAGTGCTAAATCATATGAAGGATGTAGTGTTGATTGATGAAGAGGTTGGTAAAGTTAATGATGATTGAGTGATGAAGAAGATAATAGAATAAAGTGTTGATAAGTATGTAAATTTCAATGGACACTTGATGAGTTAGACTTTTAAAAGATGATATTGATTTGATTATTTTACATGATTTAATCAAGTGTTGAGATGATACATAAGTAAATCAATTTGGTTGGAATAAATGAAACAAGTTGTGAAGTGGAAAGACAAAACTAGTGAGTTGCACTGAGCTTGATTGAGGTCGGTAAATAAAGGACTAAAAGTCATAGAGTGATTATAGAAGTCATCAATCATATGATAAGGAAGTGAAGAATGAACACTATTAACAAAGAAAGTATACTTTTAACTAAGACTATTTTATAAAAAGGGGGTAAAAATTTATTCAATCAAATCCAAATCATAGAGCAAAGGCCAAAAGTTCACAACAACACTACATATTCCTATCTTCCAATACTAGCTGATAAAAAATCTCACGATATTCAGAAGGTAACTCATCCTTTCCACTAATATCCCAACTATCCACATTCTTTGAAGCTCACTTCACCAAGCAATTTTCCACTCTATTCCATTCATGAGGGATATGATGAAAGGAGACAGAATCTAGGGAACTACATAGACTTAAAATTTGTCTGGCCAAAGAGGCTAATTTCCAATTAATATTCTCCAAACTTTGGTTATTCAACATATCAACAACAATGTGAGAGTCAGACTCACATATGATCTTTTTCCAACCTAAAGAGCATCCTTTCTCAACAACAATCTTAATAGCAAGGGCCTCCATCGAATTATTAGAGTGTTGACCCTTATAGATAGAGAAAATAAAAACTGCCCCACCATCATTCCTTCTACCTATGGCCCCAATACCAACATGACCAGGATTCCCTTGAGAAGACCCATCTGTATTAATCTTCAAGATTCCAGCTGAGGGAGGAGTCCATCTCCCATCCCTAAAAACATATTGCTTACCATGGAAAGGCCTTTTTCCAAGAGTGTATCCCTGATTATTACCATCCAGGTTCAAATTCCTCACAATAGCTTGATCACGAGGATCTATACTTTCAGACATATCACATTTTGAAAAAATAGTCTCCTGAAGCCTACTAAGAATCTTCCTCCACAACTGAAGGCTATCTAACTTAGAGTCACAAAAAATTCTACAGTTCCTTTCTAGCCAAAGGTTCTAGAGAATAAAATTGGCCCAACTGTCTAGGCAACCTACAAGAAAGAAGTCTTCACTAGAGGTCTTCCCAAGCTTTCCCAAAATTCAATGAGAGAAGTGGAATGGATACAACCATGACTCCAAGCCTCCCACAATCTATGCCATATTTCCCTCAAAAAAGGGCAAAGAAAAAACAAGTGAGAGATACACTCTTCAATGTGCGCACATAATAACAAACTAAAGGTCCTTGAAAGCCTCTTTTGCAAAGATTCTCCCAAGTGAGACATTTCTTCTGAGCCAACTACCATAAGAAAAAATTACATTTGGGCCAAGAAAAATTATTCCAAACCTTCTTCCACCAATGCACTTCAGCTAGACTACGTAGGTTCCTGTCAAGTATTGCATAGCCTTGAGCCACAAAGAATATGCCTTTTGGGATAGGAATCCAAGCCAAAATTTCCCTTCCATTGAGGGAGCTACAAAACCTATCCTCCAACACATGAGAATGAAGAGCGCGATCCTCATCAAAGCCACCAATAGGCCACTCCTGAGAATCCTTCCAGCAAGTCACCTCCATCTGACCCAAATGCTTGACAGTCTTAAAATGCTCCACCTTAAACCAACCAACATTAGTAAAAGTCTGACAAAGAGGCTAAAGCTGGGGAAAGCTAGAGATTATGGGTGGGTGGCCATCCCAAGAGTAATGCCAAAATAGAGCATCAAATCCACTGTTACAAATCCAAAAAAACCCTCCTTAATCAGTTGAGCTCCCTTCTCAAGGGTATTCCAAACACAAGAACCTTTCCCCAAAAAAGCAAGTCATGGCACATTTGAGCTATTAACACTAGGAAAGTACTTGTGAGTAAGAATCCTAGCCCAATCTAATTGTTGATTGTTACACCATCTCCAATACAGCTTAGCAGCTAGGGCCATGACAACAAGAGCCATAGACCTAAGACGAAGGCCCCCAACATGTTTTTTCCTACAAACATACTCCCACTTAACTAAACTCCACTTCGATGAGAGGAGGGTACCAGACCAAAGAAACTATCGAGAAAGAGCATCAAAATCTCTCACAAAGGTGGAAGGGGGAACTTGCATACAACACCTGTAAATAGGGAGAGATTGCGCCATAGTCTTCAAAAGAACCACTCTCCCAGCAGAGGAAAGCCACCTATAAGTCCAATGATTGACTTTACTTTGAAACTTATCCAAGATCCCCTGCCAATACACCCTATGCTAAGATCATAGAGCTAAAGGGACCCCAAGGTATATTAGGGGAAGAGAACCAATTTGAAATCTAAGAATCCTAACAATCCTATTTTGAATAGGCTAAGGGGTATTGAAGAAGTGAATGGAAGATTTATCATCATTAATACACTGACCTAAAGCCATAAAATAGATTTCTAAGGCCCACTTGAAGTTCATAGCTTCACTAACTCTAGCAATGCCCATCAACACAGTATCATCCACAAACTGAAGGTGAGAATAGGAAGGAAGAGAGTCATTCTAACTCCAACCTTGAATAAGACCCCGCCCCACTTGAGACTTAATAAATCTTCTAAGACCCTCCTCCATGATAGTAAATAAATAAGGAGATAAAGGGTCCCCTTGCCACAGTCCCTGAGAATCACTAAACAAATCTAATGGTTCCCCATTAACAAGAACTGAATAGAAAGGGGAGGTCACACAACTAAGAATCCAATTCACCCACTCCTCAACAAAACTAAATGCCAAGAGAATGTTCTGTAAGAACTCCCAACTCACTTGATCATAAGCTTTAGCCATGTCAAGCTTTACAAAAATAACCCTCTCCTTAGAATTAGCCATAGAATGAATAGCTTCCATTGCAACCACAACACCATCCAAAATTTGTCTTCCTTTAACAAAACCCCCTACTCCAGAGAGATCAAAGAACTGAGAAAAGGCTTAAGTCTCTCCACAATTAGCTTGGTGATGATCTTATTAACAACATTACATAGTACAATAGGTCTAAATTGAGCCATCTGATTAGCCCCCTCCTGCTTAGGTATGAGAGCTAAAAAATTAGAATTCACGGACTTGAGCATCTGTTTATTCCTATGAGATTCTTGAACCACCTCAAGGAGATCAAACTTTATTATTTCCTAGAACTCCTAAAAGAACTCAATTGGAAACCCATCAAGGCCAAGAGCCTTACCTTTTTCATGTTAAACACCACTTTCTCCAACTTAGGTAGCAAAATAGGATGTAAGAGAGCCTCATTCATCTCCGCAAAGACTAGGTGAGGAATGCTGTCCAAGATTGCTCTCTCTTCATCCCTAGCAACAAGATCCTCCTTAGAAAAGAGGTTTGAAAAATAGTTGACCGCAACCTTGGAAATATCAACATTGGAAGAGAGATGAGTCCCTTCAGGTGAAATCAAAGAGGAGAAAGAATTCCCTTGTCTCCGAGCCTTGACCAAATTATGAAAGAATGTAGTGTTCCTATCCCCCTCCTAAAGCTAGTCAACATGAGATTTTTGCTTCCAAAAGATCTCCTCCCAAAGCTCCCACTCTTCTAATCCTTTAAGAGCCTTGGACTCAGCTTTACTAAGATCAAGGGTCCTCCCTTGATCCCAAATCAACCATGTGATGTTGTCTAACTTAGCTTGAGTAGTAATCCTCTGAGCCTATAGATTCCCAAAAAATTGTTTATTCCACTTCTTAAGATTGTACTTAACATGTTGAAGCCTCTTAAAAAAAGTAAACATTGCCATCCCATGGGCAGGCATCCCCTCATACCACCAATCAACCGAAAGGTCTTGCAAAGATTGATCTCTTAACCACATTAATTGAAATTTAAAAGAAGGCTTTTTAGTGACTCCATAAGTAGTAACAAGAGCTTGGTAGGTCAATGATTAGAGCCTCTCCAATCAAGAATTTCTAAAGTGGTGATTAGTCTGCTGTTCACCCAATAACAGGAAACCAAAAATTTATCGAGTCTTTCAAAGATAGCCTTAGTACCACATATCCTATTATTCCATGTAAAGACACCATTATTTGGCTTCACATTAATGGAATTCAAGAAATCTATCATATCTCTGAGAAGATTTGTAGAGGGGTCCAACCTGGCAACCCCAGCACACTTTTTAGCTAAACTAGTAACAAAATTAAAATCACTAGCCAAAATCCATGGAAGAAATGGGTCTAAAGCTTGGATGTAGCTAATATGAGCCCAAAGATTTGACTTACTAGAAATATCAATAAGAGCATAAATATTGGATAGAAGGCACCTTTCTCCAGTCGCCAAATAAGATGCAACCAAAGAGATAGAGGATCAACTAGAAATCCACCATAAGGGGAGAGCTTTTCTCAGGTTCAAGAAGCAAGCAACCCCCTATGAACCGTTCTAAGCTCCCATCCCTTTCCAATTGCCCTGGGGCCAGATGCTCAAAGCACAATTAGCCAAGCCATCCATAGTAAGCTTAGTTTTCTGAATAAAAACTACATTAGGTCACTAAGAATCAATTAATCTATGAATAACCTTTTTTCTAGGGATGCTGTTCAACCCCCTAATATTCCATGATAGAACAATCATTTATGGAGGTGAGAGAAGTGGGAATCAATGGGTTTCACAAATCCAGACTCAACCAAAGTATCCCCCATAATCTTGACCTTCTCTTGATCAATCTTTCTGCTACTCCTTGAAGGTTTATCAAGAGGCCCCTTTTTAAAGGATTTCTACTGTAAGCCTAAAGTAGGATGGGCTTTGCTGCCCTTAGCCAAATCTGAGGCCCCCTTAGGAGAAGGGGGATTTGGAACCACCACAATCAAACTCATCAAAGCCTGTGACCCCTAGGGATCCCTGATATCCTGAACCTGAGAAGGTAGATCCATATCAATCTGTACACTTTGAAGGTCTTATGAAGATATCAATTGATCCTCTTTCTTTTCCTCTTCTTCTTGAACTTCATGCATGCCCTTATCTCTAGAAGGAAGCTCAACCGAAATACCTTCCTCCTATACTAGGTCTTCAATAACATCAAATCTGTTAAAAGTACCCTCATTGTGTCTATCTAGCTAGGTTCTCTTCTTACCTTTGCCTTTGTTACATGATTTAACCTGAGTAAAACCCTCATTATCCATAGGTTCAGTAGATGCAGGAGCTTTCCCCTTGTCTCCCTTATGAGATCCATAAACATCCAAGGGAGCAGGCTTGAATCTAGTGCATTTGTGGAGTAAATGACCATATTCATGGAAAATTTGACATCTAAAAGGGAGAGTCTCATAATCTAGATGTTGGATCAAAGAAGAGGATCTCATGCATATTTCCATAGAATCTAGTAATGGATTAGTTAAATTAACTTCTACACAAATACGAGCATAAGAGATTACCTTATGATCTTGAGTTTATGTAGCCACTCCCATAGGCTTTCCAAAAAGTAATGAGATTGAGTGAAGAATATCTTCCCTCCAAAACTCAAAAGGAAGTCTTGGAAAATGAACCCACACATGTACCCAAGAGGGGATCACCTCGGTTGAATTGAAGCCCATGTGCCAAGGCTTGATAAAAAGCCCCAGCTGGTTAAAGAAATAAAGGCCTCCTTCAAATGCCCTATTCCTATATGATATGCATGAGAAGATAACCACAAAATAATTATTCATTGCCAAAATAATCTCCATATCACCTTCAGGATTCCAAACCTGATGAGCCCAGGAATCCAACACAGGTAAGGAGAGACAAAGGCCCAAAAATTTTCAAATAAGGTCATTATTATGCCAATATTCAACATCCTCAAAAATTTTCTCAGGTTGAATAACCAAAACACGTCAATCCTCAAATCTTTCCAAACATCCATTTGCTTTTTAAATTTGAGATATCCCTTTTGAGGATGAGAGCCCATCTCCCATTATAGGTTTACTCATCTGATCTTCACCATTGGCATGTGTTAAAGAAGACGGGTCAGCCATCTCCATATCCTCAGAAGCAATCTGAGATAAAACCAAGCCCCAATTCACCATAGGGCAAGCCCAACGACCCACTAGCAAAGAAAGATGGGATAAGAACCCATAGTCTCCAATCCCAACAAGACTTCTGACCAAGAACCCTACTGACACACCAAACTACAGCAAATTGCAATCACCCTCAGCCAAAACTTAACCCCACAACTAGTCTACACACTCATGAATAGAAAAAAAACTCCTTCCCCCCCTCCTTCCCCGCGCACCGATTTTAACTAAGACTATTATTGACCAAGTGAGTGTAGTATTAATTGAGCAAGAGAAAGATGGACAATGTTTGGAAGAATCAATTTAAAGCTGACATTTGGTGAAAATAAGAATTGATGGAAAATTTTCTAAGCTAAGTTAGTTATGATTTGATGGAGGAGATTTAATGATTAGAAGAAAAGTTCAAAGTTAAAGGATAAATCATGTTGATCAAGTGTTTAGATTCAATAAATCTAAGATGGAAGATGATCAAATGTTTATGATCAAGTCAAAATATTGGAGAATGTGATTAAGTAGAAATAATATGTCTATATAAGAGATGAAAAACATATTTATAGTTGCTAATAAAAGTCATTTGTAAAGGCGATAATAGAAGATGATACCAAGAAAAAATGTATTGCTAGATCAAGCAAGTGAAGTGCAAAGTTGATCAATGTGAGTGGATCAGCTAAAAAGGTATCAAATAAGGAGGAATTAATTGGGAAAAAGGATAAGAAAAATGGAGATCTGAAACAAAAAAGGTAGTTGAATTGTTTATCAAATCCTTTCACTATTATTTTCTGACAATTGTAGTAGATAATCTTTTAACCGAGTGGACTTAACAATCTTAATTGTAAATCCTTTTTAAGGTAACATTCCATCAAATTTTTGTAAGTAATCTAGAGAAGGCCACTCAATTGAGGAGTGATAAGGTCTACATGATGTTTGGTATAAATACCCTAATATGTTTATACCAAAAGACAACACATTTCTCTAAGACATTTTATCCAAGGGATTCAATAGATTAGGGACCTTGAATGACAGCTTAGATCTCTCTATCTATGATGTGCAAGAGCTATGGAAGTGTCTCTCAAATGAAACTAGCTATGAAACCATTGCAAGGTGCACCATATAATGAGAGATTTAAAGACAAGAGAAACTATTCAAGTGTCCAAGAATCAAAGATAAAATGAAATACAAGCTAAAAAACCAAGAGTGAGAGTAATACAAAGCCTCATAGTTAATCTATGTGATCTATTCTAGAGCATAAAGGAAACTACACTAAAGATTCCATGAATATAGAATGAAAATAAACCAAGTGAATGCAAAGTGGGTGAAGATGAGTGCTACGAATGCTCTAAGATCACGAAAAAAAACTTGCAATGTAACATTAGCATAAGTGAACAAGAGATGAGAGAGTGAGGAGAGAGAATCCTTTTAAAGAAAAATAGATGGTAGAGATTAAGAGGCATAATCAAGGATGGAGAATGAGCCTTGAGTTATCCATGTGCACAAGGATCTCACGTAAGAAAGATCAATGACTAAATTTAAGAGGAAATATGTGTGGAGGAGAATCAAAACTATTTTGAAAATAAATATTTCTCTCACATAGAAAATTGTGCCCCTCATGTGAGATAAAAATCCTTTTATTTTATTTTTAAAATAGGAATAATACTTTTCATGTGCACACTTAGGGTAAGTGGGATTTTGGGGATTTTATTTAATTAGAAGGGAGAAAGTTATTTCAACTAAATAAAAGACTTAGGATATGGTAGTCAAACTATAGGTTATAATAGAATAAATAGCAAAGTGATGATTTGATCAAGAATAAGTGATGGATAAATTAAGAAAAAGTTCTTGAAAGGAGGCTCATAGTCTAGATAACCATTTTTGGATGATTACATTTTCTCCTCTTTGACTAATGTGTGATCGATCTAAGAACACATTAAGTCAAATAATGAAAATAGAAAGATATTGGTTGATAGATAGATCTGACTCTAAAGATCAAAGCACAAAGAGATAGTCAATCCTGAATGCATAGTTAGTTAGAAAAAAAAACTAAACATTGGAAAAAATAGACCCAAAGAAAATGGAAATGTCAAGCATAAGCTCCAAAGAGATACATAGCCATAGTAGAATCAAATTGCAACAAAGCAAAGAAAAATAGTGATAACACATTCCTTCCCACTTGAGATTGAAATAAGGTAGAGGAAATGCAAAAATGAGTTATATTTGATCAAATTGAGATAAGATATAGTCCATAATGATAGATAAGAGATTAAGACCAAATGATGACCACCAAGAAATGAAGATATGCCCTAGTTTGACTAAGTCTGGCTAGAAGGGTGAAGCATCAAAATTAGGTCAAAACATGAAGAAAAATAAAATGAAATGAATGAGAAGAGATGTAAAGAGAATATAAATCATGAAGAAAAGAAGAAAATGAAGACTGCTTAAAAAAGATTCAAAGATTAAGCCTCAAAACGTCGACCAACTACGCACAAGAAGGAATAATTTTTAAATGTGATTTTGACCAGAAAGATGAACTTGGCTTTCAATTTTGATCTAAAAAATGGATCCAAGACATCAAAATTAGGTAAGGTGTAATTTTCACACAAATCAAAGGAGTTCAAAAATTACGTCAAAACATGTCAAAAGGCTCTATAAGGGGGCCCAAAAGGTCATTTTCAAATCATTTGTCTTCTTTGAGCTATTGAGTCTAGATAATAGAGAGATAAAAAAATGGCCTAGAGGAGGATTTTAGGAAGCAATTTGAGTGCAACCAATTGTACAAGCAACCTCCACAATATAGTCTATTGGTAAGTAACTAACATCCTAGCTATTTTTGAGTGTTTTTGAGCATTTTTAGCATGTTTTTCTTATATTTTAGGTAGTCAAAATAAAAAATTGTACAACACTCTTTAAGTATAGTATCAATATTGGAAAAACCTTTTGGAAATACTAATGGGAAAGCAAGTTCTAGGGGGGGGGGGGGGTGTGAATCAACTCTTTAAAACTTTAACCTTAAAAACAATTCACCATACATCCATCTCATAACTTTGCATGTAAACTGAAATAATTAACCATACATCACATCCATAGCATAAAGGAAATCAACACATAAGACATAAGATTTTGGTTAGCCAAAAACCCTCCAAGGAGAAGGTAAAACTGGGGTGGGGATGACACCCACAAATCTTCACTAATGCAATTGCAAAGTGTGGCCAATTATGGCGACAAATTTTTGACCATAAACTATGATCTACCCTATAAGGGGTCTGCCTCGTTAAAGGCTTACAATTACTGCTAGGTCTCACCTTGCTAAAGGATTTTAACTCAAAATTAAATAAGCACTTAGTTAAAAGATTTACAATAGCCTATTAGGACTACTCGGTTAAGAGATTTACTCCATATCACCTGTTATAATGATTCAAAACTTGATCTTTGGTTAGCACCTTTATGCTTGATGTTAGATATCCTCTTTGCTTGTTGTTTGTTGATCCTTCTGATCTAATCTATCCTTTCTAAACCTCTCACTATTTGTATTTGTTCCTCTTAGACTAATTCTTCTTTGAATAACTTTGTCATAGCCATCATGAATGCCTTCTCAACTCTTAGTATTCATCTCCTCATGCATTTATAAACTTCTTAGGGTTTACCTTTCTTAAATAAAGATTGGTGGAGATGGATTAGGGCAGAATCAATGGCTGTGGTTGATTGTTATTGCCACCTAATGCTTCCCTTAATCTGATTGGTTGCATGCATTGCATAGGGATTTGTAATATGACTCCATACTTATCTCTTATAATCATAAATTCATGATTATGTTAGCCAAAAATGGTTTACATAGAATTATGTTCCATAACAAACATATATGTCATTCACCATTCACTCAACATCAATAGGCTCTGATGCTTGGCCTTTATTGTACTTTGAATACTGTTACTCAACTCTTGTATAAGTTGACACTTACTATTATTTGACACTTGAATCACTCGACATGTATAGACTGCTTGACACTGGAGTGACTCAACACATACTATTTGCTTGACATATACTAGTGTTTGACATTGACTAATCATAATACTCTACATGCTTTATCTAGAGACATGCTCAAGGACATGCTTTGATCACTCGGCTCACACCAATTACTTGGCTTGCTTTGATCACTTAGCATGTACTATGCACTCAACTTACACTATTCTTTACTAAATAATGACTAAGTGTTTTGTCACTATAATGTGAAAACCAATTTGAGATTAACAATCTCCCCCTTTGACATGAGTGGAAAAAATGTTTTTTCATGGAATACACATTCCTTTATGCATAAGTCAGACAATGTCTCTTCTTTGCTCGACTTATATACAAAATCTTGAAAACTTCAAAATTTGCAAAATTGCTAAAGTTACCTTTGTGTTTTACTTCCCTGAGTAAATACTTCATTTCTATTCTCTAACTCCTTCTCAGTAGATATATGCCTTGACAAAAATTTCATCTGCCTTGACAAAAATTTCTTCAAAATTGTATAATACCCCTTTTTGACACTATGTCATGTGGGTTGTACACTTACAACGTGTTTGCCCAAAAATGGCTTGTATAGCTCCAATACTATCTTCAAAGATGCATCTCAATTGTCACTTGCTACATCTAGTGAATAAAACTATATTTCAACATTAGCAACCAGGTCAACTAAGCCTTCATGTGTAGAAAGATGGGAATATTTCTTTATCAATGTGTCTGCATAGGCTAGTTCCTTGTGCAATAATTCCATGTGAGGTATTAACATGGTCAGGATACTGATCAGAGTAGATTTGATATTGGCATCCTTTGCTTGCAACTCATCAAGCCTACTCTAAGTCGTCAGCAACCACTGAAAATGTAATTGCCTATTACTAGGAGATTGTTTTAGTATTGTACCTATGAGTTACAAATCTCCTTGCAACTGGTCCATATCCTATTGGGTTTCCTTGGTGAATATATCAATATTACATAACTTAGTGTATAGAGAGAAAATGTTCTCTAGCACCTTCTTTACATTTTCCTTCTTGGTTGCTAGATCAACCTGTCTAAGTGCAATGACACTAGATATCTTTTCTAGAACTTTTGTATGAAACATCCTTTTAGAAAATTATAATAGTTTTGACATTTATGATTATGTTTTCATCCTTAATCTTGTCCACAATGTTGAAAAGTTTCTCTATAATAGGATTTTGTGCAGTTACATCTAGGAGGCTAAAAGAATCAATGAATAAATCTTTGATTTCAAGTGACACTTGCTTCTTCTTGTGCTCCTCCTTAGAATTTCTTGCCTTTTCTTTTGTTGTAGATTGTCCTAAAGAATATTCATTTCATCAACGAGTGATTGTTGATAGATCAAACTTGGGTAATTTAATCACCTTGTGTAAGTTAACTTCCTCAAATGATGCAACATCAAAAATCTTTGGTGTGTTGGGATTCATACTTGATATTTACAATGGGGTGTACTGTGTACTCAACCTCTTAAGAGTTTGACTACTGAGAGAAGATGGAGAAGCCTGTAAGGTAACCAATGTCTGTATAGCAATTTTCTCCTTGGTTTTAGTAGTCAAATTGTGATCTTCAATCTTCTCTCTCTCTACATGTACTTCACCCTATGATGGTGGAATGGGTATAGAACTTTCTTCCTTACCCTTGTTTACTTGAGTTCCATCCTTGTTAATGATCACTATAGCTAGTAAACCTAAACTATTTAGGCTCGACAATGATGTAGCTGCTATTTGTGCCTCAAACTCTTTCATCTGAATGACTATGGCAGGCATAAAAGATGATGTCTTTGTGGTATCATCTTGCTATTTAAGGTTTATGCTTTGATCTTTCTGTAGATCTTGTGAATCTTTCTCCTTTACCTTTTTAGATAATGGGGGCACATTTGGTGTAACTTGTTGGTTCTCCCCTATAGATTCATTTTTTGCCTTCTTTATTTCATCTACTCTCACCAATACTAGGGTAATGCATGGAATAGATGCATTGGTAGAGTCTTGCTATAGCTTCTTCAGATCATCATCAGTTAAAGGATTAACATTCTAAGATGTATTATTAGAAACATCCTTGATAATAACTAAGTCCTATTGCCTCTCTTGGTCTACATGTGGGGGATTGGCACTCGACACTTGAACATCTTGTGCATCGCATCCTATTGTTTTTCCTCAGCTATTTCTTCTATCTCCTCCACAATACCTTGCTTATTTCTCCCTCTTCTTTCTCTCCTGTCTCAGTTATGGCTTTTATGGATAACCCATAAATATATTTCCAGATCAATGTGCTCTTGGTTACAACATCTTCTACTTGCTTCTTTAGTATTTGAAATGCTCTATATTTGGGAGAAAATTTTCCATTGTGTTTCTCCATTTCTTTAGTAATCATCTACTTTTTCAAAGTAGACATGACTTGGGCTAATGTAACTTCTCTAATTTGTCTCTTAGTGGTCAAACCAAATTTCCACTTTTGCTCAACTCTATCATATAAGCTCTTTGGTATGGAGTTGGAAATCTCTAGAGGAGTGGATTTAAATGTTACCATCATGTCATATATGGCCTCTTCTACATTATTTTTATCCATCCTCCCTAGCTTATCAAAATCTATATGTGAAAAACTTGATAAATTTGCATTTGTTGAACCATGTTCACATAGGTTATCTATATCAGATGAAGGGTTGTGGCTTACCACTTTAAATTGACTCAAGTCATCAAAATTTATCTTCTCCTTGTCTGAATCCTCTTGAGGCTTGTACTTCTCCTTGACTTCTTAGTAGGCTAGCTCAGCTCTATTGTGACACTTACTCTCTTCCCTTTTGCGTTAGTAACTTCTTTTGCTTGTGCAATGGCTATCCTTGTGCTTGACCTTGGTAAAGGTATAACTGACTTTTGTTGTGATGGTTTCATAGTCTTCTTTGGTTTCTCCACTACCTATTTCTTTTCTTTCGTCTTCTTCTTAGTAACCTTAGCTGCTTCCTTGACTTCTTCTTCCTTGACACCTTCTGTATCAACATCTTTATCTTCACCCAAACCATGAGTAAGTTCCTGAGGTCCTTGACCTTGTTCTTGTTCTTGTTCTTCCTCTTCATCTCCTTCTTCTACACCTTCTCCAAACTTCTCTTTCAATTTCTTTACAATCTTATTATTTTTCCTTATAATAGAGGTAGTCTACAAGTTAATAGTTATTCTAGACTCTTCTCCTCATAATTACCAAAGGATGTAGTATCCTTGTCAATATCTTCTACCAATAGTGCAATAATGGCTGGTAAATCCTCATCAACATTTATTTCATATGGAAAGGGTCTCAACCATCTAACTTTGGGAATTTCTACTTGCATATATGCGTAGTCGATATCCACTAGAAAATAAATATCATTGTAGTATTGTTCTACTAGGATACATGTATTCTTACCCCTTGTTCCATTGACTTCTTGAAATCATCAAAATAACTTGTCACAATAGAATCAAAATTATCTCCTAATTTTTCAATAAACTCTATTAGCTATTGGGTAACTGATCTATTTGTCTTCCATAAAACTTTACCAAAAGTGTGAAAAGTGTTCTACACATAAAAGAATATATAAAAAATCAATAAGTCAAACTTACATGATGCACTTTTGGCCTTCTTGATGGCTTCCAAATTCTTTGAGAGTTGTCAAAGCTTCAACTTGGCTAGGTCATGAGAATGACCATGTTTAACAATCTTGTAGCTGAGGTCAACTGCCATGTAGGAAACACTATTCAATCAACTTGACTGGAAGAATTTGTGAACTATAACTCTGACTACAAATGCTACCAAGGGATCTAAAATTGTGTCAATTGACATCCCTGTTTTGTTCCATATGGCTCTAGTGTTCTTTTCAATTACTTCCTTAGCATCAATTCTCATACTTTTTGGCCTATCTAGGGCAGGGTACCTTGATGCTCTGTGAACAATCCTCTTTGAAATTTTGATTGGTCCATTCTCTAACCAAATCTGATCATCATCTATATGACTCAATACAATATTAATCCACTCAATTTTTAAACCCTGAGGAATGTCTAGGGCACGTGCCAACCCTTTTCGCTCGACGATCTTATTTTCTTCCCTCAAAACACCATTATCACACACTTTCTAGTAGGTTTCCTTAATTTCCATGTCTCCAACTTCTCCAATCTTGCTAGTGTAGCAACATTGCACATCTTGAATCACTAGCACCTTTGGTGGTATCATGGATAATGCACTAGATGGATCTCTCTTATAAGTGATCTCAAGAATTATACGGAATGGGGGTTGTCTCACATCATTTCTAAATAGCTGAACATTGAAAACTTCCTCTCAAATCTGATGAATGATGTCAAGTTGTAGTAGAATCTGGTTCAAAAACACTTGAATCTCCTTTTGATAATTTCCTTCATGCTCTTCAAACTGTGGTAGGATTAAATGAGTCTAAAATTGCCTATATAAACCTTTAAATTCAACATTAATTGCTCAATGCTTATACATGAGCTGTAAACTCAGCTATCATAGGACTTTAAACATGCTTGGCTAGCACAAAAAGCTTGACTATCACTAGAATATCTTTATTACTTGGCTATAACTACAATTTTCTTAATGCTTGGAAACAACATATCCATAGAATAACTCTTGCTTCTAACTTCTTAATTGCATCTTAATTCATGCATATATAATCTTTTTAGATCTTAGATATTTGGAGCTAATGTATACTATTCTATTTCAACTATCAGTTCCACATATACCTTTGATTTCCTAAATGGGGATGAGGTGATCACTAATCCATTAGATGAAGTGACCTCATCTTGACTTGATGTGATGCAATCTTCCTTCTTTCTCTATGTCTTGCTCATTTGCATCTTCACCTTCTTAGCATCTACCTTTGCTATCTTTATTGCTAGGTGTAGGTGACCGAGTTGGATAGTTTCTACTGACATGAATGGTCTTAAGATAACTAAATCATACAATCTCATTCAACCATCTATTGTAATTACCTTTGAAATGTGTTCTTATGCAATTTTGAGGGATGTGACCATATTCTTGGAAATAGTGACAATTGTACCTTGTGTTGTAATCCAAATCATAAGAATTTTGATTGTGATATCCCTTTGTCTATTTGTTTGATGTCCACTTAGATCTAGCTCTAGATTCATATGCCTTGTGTCCATATTTTTTATAGTTGTAAAATTGACCTTCAAATCTCTAAGTTTTGGTGGTCTTGGTCCTACATTCATGTGCCTAATGTCCTTGCTTCTTAAATTTATGAAAATGTACCTTGAATTTATGCTTAGGGTTTTGATTTCTAGTGTTGCTCGTACAAACATTTCCTATGTGACCCAATTTTCCATAGTGATGACAAGTGGGTTTGTTGTACTTTCCTTTATTGTTCCTTTTTTCACCACTCCTAGATGATTCTCCTTGCTCAGTAGTAGAATATCTGAAACCATCAACGCCATTCATTGGCCTTGGCGCTTCCATCAATTTTTCAAAGTACTTGATGGCTTCACTAGGCTTATTAAGATTTTCCTTCTCAGCCTTCAATTCATTCTGTAGTAGGGTATTTTGTGTTTCCAAAGTTTTAATCTTAATGTCTTTCCTATTTAGTTCTTGATTTGCAATCAGTAGTTGATTCATTGTATCCAATTGCATATTTGCAAGCTTTTGTACATCTGATGTCTTCTCCTCAAGTCTATTAGCTATAATTCTTTTTTCTTCCTCAATCATGGCTCTATCTTCTTCAATTTTCTTTCTTAGTTTATTTGTCTTACACAACAATATCAATTGAGCTTCTTGTTCTATTTTCAGGTTCTTGACTTTTTCACTTAGCATTGTTCTTTTCCATCAAATTTGCCTCTTTTGAGTTTCCATCCTCAAATAATCTAGTAGTGTCTACTTCTTGATATTGAGTGTCATCTTGTTGAATAACTATCTCATTTCTTATCTTTAATGAATGTTGTAGTTCATCTCTTTCCTCCTTAAGTTGATGAATGACAAGCTGTTTTTCAATCTTTTGGTTCTCAATAGTCTTTCCCAACTTGTAGAATTCCATCTTCAAGGTCTTATCTCCAAAGCTGTCAAACTTTCCTTTCTAGAGAAAATTTTTTTGATACTAATTGTTGGAAATACCAATGGGAAATTATTTTTTGAGAGGGAAGGGGGGTGAATCAACACTTTAAAACTTTAACCTTAAACAATTCACCATACATCCATCTCTTAACTTTGCATATAAACTGAAATAAGTAACCATACATCACATCCATAGCATAAAGTAAATCAACAAATGAAACATAAGATTTTAGTTACCTAAAAACCTTCCAAGGAGAAGCTAAAATTGGGGTGGGGATAATACCCACAAATCTTCACTACTATAGCTGTAAAGTGTGGCCAATTATGGCTACAAAGTTTTGACCACAAACTATGATCTACCTTGTGAGGGGTATGCCCTATTAAAGGGTTACAAATTTTGTTAGGTCTGACCTTGCGATAGGATTTTAACTCACAATTAAGAAAGCACTCAGTTAAGAGATTTACAATAGCCTATTATGACTACTCAATTAAGAGATTTACTCTGTATCACTTGTTAGAATAATTCATCACCCGATCTTGGTTAGCACCTTTTTCCTTGATGTTCGATCTTCTCTTTGCTAGTTGTTTCTTGATCCTTCTGATAAGATCCATCCTTTCTAAACCTCTCACTACTTGTCTCCATTCCTCTTAGAATGATTCTACTCTGCATAACTCTATCATTTCCATCATGAATGCCTTCTCAACTCTTAACATTCATCTCCTTGCACATTTATAAACTTCTTAGGGTTTACCTTCCCTAAATAAACATTGGTGGAGATGGATTAGGTCAGAATCAATGGCTATGGTTTATCCTTATTACTTCCTAATCCTTCCCTTAATATGATTTATTTCATGCATTGCATAGGGATTCGTAATATGAATCCATACTTATCTCTTATTATCATAAATTCATGATTATGTTGGCCAAAAATGGTTTACATAGAAGTTTATGCTATAAAAAAATCTATCATTCACTATTCACTCAGCATGAATAGGCTCCGAATACTATTACTCAACTCCTATATAAGTTGACACTTACTGTTATTCAACACTTGAATCACCCAACATGTATAGACTACTCAATACTAGAGTGATTTGGCAAATACTATCTGCTCGACACATAACAGTGCTAGGCATTAACTAATAATATTACTCAACATGTTTTGTTTGGAGACTTATGCTCAACATGCTTTGATCACTTAGCTCACACTAATTTTGTGACTCACTCTGATCACTTGACATGCACTATGCACTCGACTTGCATTGTTCTTTGCTAAATAATTACTAAGTGTTTTGTCACTATAATGTCAAAACCAAAATGAGATTAACAAAACCCTTATACAATATATCTATTGGCTAAAAAGTATTGCACTCCAATTTTAATCTCTATAATATGAGACCCACCCATTAGTTATATGATATCAGATGAAGTATCATACCAACAAAAGTATCATACTGGTATAGAGAAAAGTATTGTACGATACTTGTCTAGACACCTATTGAAGTTAACTTAGAAATCATGTCATTTTTTGATTTGAGGACTTAGTTGATTGTTCATAAAATTGTGTTGTGATGTTCTTAGTTTCATTTTGATTCTTGTCTAATGCAATTAATGTGTTTTTATGATGCAAGAGGTATTCCCAACACTTTGTACTAGGGAACTAGAAGTGGTAGGATTGTAGTTTGTGCCTCTACTAGATGCAATGGAGATAGATACTCTCAAGACCATAGGTTTTGGAGGATTATTAAGGTTGCCCCATATCTAGGCAAACCATGTAGCCTATTGAAAGCTTTAGTAGAGAGATGGCATATTGATCATAACACCTTTCACTTGCTGATGAGAGAGGCCACTATCACTCTAGAGGATGTGTACAAAATCTTGTGGGTCCCATGCATTGGAGATCTAGAGAGTTTTATTGAGCATTTTCAATTGTTATGCATACTTAGTCTCATAAAAGGAATAGATGATGTGAAGTCTTTGTATGTCACATGTGTATTTTGATCAATCTCCAAAGGAGGGTAGAGCTTCTCTGTGAGAGGTATTTGAGGATGACAATATCCTATATTGCTACATAGTCTAGGATCAGATGATGGACCAGTATAGACACTAGTACCTAGTGGGGTGCATAGTGTGCTCCCTCATTACATAAACTTTGAACATGGATATGAGCTAGAGATGGTTCCCATATAGATGATGGAGGTTAGTGATGGATCTCATGGGTAGACCGAGGCATATGGCTTGGGGTCCCGCCATCCTTGCAAACATGTATCATGAGCTACATGAGATTGTCTTTAGGAGGGGGAAGAGCTAGGTGTGTGGAGCTATATTAGCACAATTATGGGCATGGGACCACATCACTGTGGTGCATCCTAGGGTACAACCATGAGAGAGAGAATTTCTTTTTATATAGAGATATTTAGGATTCATTGCATAGTCCCACAATTTAGATATGGCATTGTCTTGTGATATCTCATCTCAAGATCCCTTACCATTTTCTTGTCCTCTCCCTCCTCTGCCTCCATCTCCTTCATTATCCCCATCATCTCCCTACAGACCATTCCCTAGATTCATGGTCCTAGATGTAGTGCTAGTGGATGGTGAGGAGGGAGATGATGGGGATGATGAAGGAGATGGGGGGAGAGGAGGGAGATGAAAAGACAAAGACAAGGGATCTTGAGATAAGGATCACTTGAGTAGTTGGACTAATACACATAGTTGGGCTAAGGGGCTATCAATAGACATGGAGGAGGATGGGCTAGTAGAGGAGGATAGGATTATTAAATGACCATGAGTGGAGAGAGACAAGAGTTAGCATTAGGTGCCACCTACACCAGTTGGGTGTGTGGATCAAAGCACTAGAGGCAAAGATCTAGTAGGAGAAAACCACTATAGCCATGAGGGAGCATCAAATAGCAAATGATAGGGATAATTCCCAAGAGAGAGAGGTAGGGTTCTATAAGAGGACCTAGCTAGATTGTGTCAGGATGCAAAGAGGCATAGGAAAAGAGAAACATACTAATTTGGTGCATACATAGTAGTAGTGTCCTTGGAGAGAGATGTGCCCTGCTACTCAGAGAGAGTGGGTAGATCAAAGGAAGTAGTGTAGCCACCAGATAGGACTTAGGGACCTCCTCTATAGCCACATCAGACCTAGGAGGGAGGGAGTCAGACCTAGGGAATAGTTTAGGGCTCTATGTCCTCGTGACATTTTGATGTATCATTTTGAGAGATTGATTCAAATTTTTTTACTCATGTTGGATGTCTACTTGATATTTCACTATATATATATATACGAGATTTTGGACTTTTTGCTTAGCATTTTGTACTTGTCTCATTTATGCTCATGTCTACATTGACATGCTCATGGAGGTATGGATGTCTCTCTCATATGATTATCTCCATGTTATGATATGGATTCATGATTTGAAAATTTAGCAATTGGATAGATTAGATGTGATTATTAGATTAACCCCTTGTGATGATAGTAAAAGAAGTGGTGAAATGAAAAGATCAAAAGGAGTTGAAAACATGGCCAAGAAGAATCAAGAAGATGAATGCAATTGACTGACATGTCCATAATAGATAAAGAAGACTCTCTCAACACACAAAATGCAAAACTAAGCTAGAATGAACTTTAAAAATGAAAACTAGTATGCAAAGGTACAATTTCAAGGGTTATATAAGTAGGTCCTAGTTGTTATCATTGCACCTTATTAGGGACATCAAAAGATCATAAAATCATTACTGGCATAAGCTATGAAGATATGAATATGATCTATATTGGATAGGAATGTGGGAATCCAATCTATGAATCAAAGACATAAAGGTCAAGATGACAACACATTTAGATTTCCTAGGTTTAATGTAGGAAGACTATGCTCACATCAAGACACAAAATGTCAAGATGGCCATAAGAATGGTCTTGTAGAAAATAGACAAGGACGTAACTTTGAATATCCTAGGTTTCAAGTTGGTTAAACAAAATGCTCGACACCCAAGATTTAACAAAGTACACCCACATACAAAAATCAAAGGAAAATATGCCCCATGCTCCTAGTCCTCTAGTTCATGACTTACCTGAGAGACCATTGGGGAGGGAATGCTCAAAAAATAAATCATCATAGGAAACACACAAAGAAAAATAAGCCAATAATTCTCAACCAATTTTCAGTTTGAGTGCATGTGTGAAAGTCACCTGACTATTTTCCTAGTACTCAAGTTTTCTAGTCAAAAATATCTCAACATCCTAGATTGGAGCCAAAGTATCCAATAAGTGTTGAGAAACACTCAATGTCAAGGGGAGTGTTGAAAAATACTCTTTAGGAGCTGCCAAAGAAACCCTAACACAACTAAGACACCCTAGTAAGTGTAAATAGTTTTGTGCCCCCTAGATGTAGACAAGGGTTAGTTCCAAGATAGTCAAGGAAAAACAACAAGGTGAATGGTTTTGGAGTGTAAAGTGATATTATGATAAACATAAGTGCGAGGGTCTCAAGTAGAATCTATTTCTAGGTTTTCACCACTAGGCAAGATTTTTTTTTCAGGATTTTTATAATTTTTTTTTTTGTATTTTTTGAGATATTTGATTTTGTTTTTGATACATCAAAGTGACTATTGTTAAATTTTCATTAAGATGATAATTTTTTGGTACATATTCTACTTTTAGGATTTTTTTAGCATCATTTATGATTTGCTTTGGATTTTTTTAGGACCATAAGGTATGTACAAGAGTTGAGAAACAAGAACACTAAACATAAAACTTCTTAAAATGCAAGATGTTGATGGGCTCAGGGATATTTTCTCCCGTAGGTGTTGAAAGATGATAAGCACCAGAGCCAAATGAAATAGTGACTATATAAGGATCAAACTAATTAGGTTCAGACTTTCCCTTTGGTTCTCTATTTTTTTGATTCTTTGAATTTTCCCTAAGCACAAAGTCACTGACATGAAACTTTCTAGGATGAAAATTCTTATTGTAACTAGTAGACATTCATTTATGATATGCTCTCATATGATCAAAGGTAGCCTTGTGGTGTTCATCTAGAAGTTTAAGCTCTTGTATCCTCATAGCTCTATGATCCTCATCAATAATTATCCCATACATGGAGACTTAGAAGGAAGGAATCTCAATTTCTAATGGTAGAAGAACCTAAAAACCATAAACTAGAGTAAATGGTTTATCCCCAATAGGTGTTCACGTGTTGGTCCTATAAGCCCATAATGTTGGAGTAATATATAGATGCTAGTCTCTCCCAGACTTATGTACAGTTCTATACAAGATTTTGAGCAATGTCTTATTTGAAGCTTCAACTTGACCATTCCCTTGGAGAAAGTAAATAGAGGACCAATGTTGTTTAATATTGATTTTTTTACAAAGATGCCTAAGGTCCTATTGTGGTTCCACAAAACATGCCCCATTATTGAATTTAGAAATGGGGACCTCCTTTTTTTTGGCTCACAAAATCTTGGTCCTCCAAATATGGTATCTTCCAAGGTGCCTTAGGGAGTGGAAATTTTGTAGTTTGGGTTTAGAAGTCTGGTCAATTAGCATCATGTTTTAACCCTTAACACTAGGATACTAATGTTTATCTTTTGTATAGATCATCATGACATACTCATCATCCATAGCACACAAAATTACCATGACATTGCATGTGCATATTCAAAACATGCATCGTGCAATTTCAGGTAGAAGAAGTAGAAGGAGTTCAAGTATATGAAAATGTTGGGCTATAAAGAGGGAATAAATCATTAAAATTATCAAGAATAAGTACACTAGAGTGCACCCAAACCCCATCCGAGAAAAACCCAAAAACCAATTTTGAAATTGAGAACTTTGATTTTTTGGTGAATTGAGCACCTTGTGCACTTTCTTGTAGGTGTGAAGGTGCGCAAGTATGAAGGTGCATAATTTTAAGAGTTGGTGAAGGAATTAAATCTAGGAGGTGCACATGTGTGAAGGTATGCATGTGTGAATGTGAGGAGGTGCACAGTTCTTAAAGTCTTGAAGATGCTAAGGTGCACAAATTTACAAAGTTTTGAAGAGCAAAAAGTGCATAGGTGTGAAATTGGGCCTAAATCATCAAAAGATCAAAATAAGTACAAAAGAGCTATCTAAAACATCATTTGAGAAAAACCTATAAACTAGTTTCAAAAATGAGAATTTTGATTTTTTGGTGACTTGAGCACCTTGCGCTTTTCCCTGAAGGTGCACAAGTGTGTAGTTGTACAATATGATGATTAAGTGAAGGAATTGTCTCCAAAAAGTTTTTAGGTGTGCATTTTAATTTTTAAATATGCATAAGTTGAAGGACTCCAGAAGGTGCATAGGTGTGCATGTGTGAAGGTGTGCAATTCTAAAGTTTTGAAGATGCCCAAAGTCCTAAAGATGCTAAGGTGCGTAAATGCACAATTTTATAAAGTTTTGAAGAGAAAAGTGAATAGGTGCACAAATATGACTAAATAATAAAAAAGATCAAAATAAATACATAAGAGTGATCTAAAACCCCATTTGAGAGAAACCCAAAAACTATTTTCAAAACTTGAACTTTAATATTTTTGGTGAATTAAGCACCTTGTGCACTTCCCTGAAGGTGCGTAGGTGCAAAATTTGAAGATTTGGTGAATGAACTATCTCTAAAGGTGTGTATGTGCACATATCTAAAACATCTAGAGGCACCCTATGGTCCTAAATATTACCATGTCTTCCTTGTCTTCTGCAATAGCTAAGATCACACTCAAACCCATGACTTTCAAGTTCCAAGGAATGTCCAAGAAGTCACACTGCATGATTTCTACAGGGAAGTAAGGGTAAAGAATGAAGATTTAGAATTTTTATCTCCTGAAGAAATTACCTCTGCCATCTAAAGGTCAAAGGGGAACATCCACACATCAGTTTGGTTGAAGATCAACAAGACCCAAATGATGGAAATTGAAAATTTTGGGCTTAAAAAATTCTCACCTTGGAAAATTGTGGAGTTAGAAAAAATCTCACTTTGGAAAATTGACACTTACAAGAATATTTGGATTTTTGGGTCTTTTCATGTAGGTGTGTAGGTGCATTTTTTTTTCAAGGTGCACTTTTCTTAGAGGTGCATTGATAGTTTTGAAGAAGCAGTGTGCTGACACTTAACTACCAATTACTATTTTAGAGCATTCCATGCATCAAAAACACATTTTGACAATAGTTCAACTCCCAAAAACACCAAGAGAAGGTTGAGATTCTATTTTTAGATCTTCCAAAGACTTCTAGATTAAAGGAGATGAATAGATGACATGTGTTTGCGATTTTTGTCAAAGGGAGGGATTTTACTACAAGTATGAGGGAGAGTTTTATAAGAAAAGAGGAAGAGTGTACACTATCTTGAAGAAAGAGTTTATTTGAAGAAGAAGAGAGATTGCAAAGAAAATAGTAACCTATAAAAAGGAAGGTCACATACTGATAGAGGGAGAGATTTAAATAAAAGGTATTGAGTTTCTTTTTGGTATTATTGTTGGTATTGGTTTGCCATCAACGCCAAAGAGGGAGATTGTTGAGAAAGAAGATTGTTGAAGTATAGAAATGAAGGAGATTGTTGAAACCTATAATGAGAACAATCATTATTTTGTCACTAATTTAAAACCTACTACTTTTTGGTAAGACAATTTCTAACTTTGGTTAGAATTCTATCATTTGATTGATTGATGAAGAGGATTTGAAAAGAAAGGATAACAAGAGTACCTAGAGAAAGGTTGAGTTATATGGTGTATAAAAGGAGCACTGAGACCAAGTAAGACTTTGATGGTATAGTGTATTTTTTATCTACTTAAGGCTACAATGAAAGAATACTTGATCAAAGGCAAGAAGAAGACTAAGAAAAAATAAGTGTGCCTGCCAAGCCTGACCGAGCAAACAGTGAAAGCTGAGAAATTTAGTTTAGGCCAAGTACAAAATTAGTTGTGACTGAGCAAGTTTTGTATGACCTAAGAAAAGAAAATCTAAGTATGTGCTGAGCATTAAAATATGGTAGTAATGATTGAGCAAAGACTTCTACTTGTTCATGTTGAGAAACCTAGTGTTGAGCAAACATCATAAGCATGTTATTGCCGAGTGACAGTAAAATAAGTTTGATCAAAGATTTGACGAATATGAGACAAAAAAGTTGTTTTATTTAATTATGTGAAGAATGTTGAAGATAATTATGATGAGATGGTGGAAAATAATCCAAGATAAATCATTTGAAGATGAACTTGAAGAGGGTTATAAGAGAAGTTTCTAGAGGGAACATAATGGAAAGAAGAGAGGATTAAATGAGTCTAACCTAACCCTAAGCTAGATGATTGTGATGAAGCAAAAATAGATCAAAATTCTCTTTATAAGGAGATACAAGGCTAGAAGAAAAATGTGAAGTGTGTGAGTGAAAAAGGAAAGGAGTTTGGAGGTGTTGCTTCATATGGTGGCTGAAGGAATGAACCTGCAGTTGACATACTAAGCATGAAGGCTTAAGGAGGTGAAGGCTTGAAGGATGAAAAAGAAATTAGAGATGAAGGGGAATGAATGACAAGCCAAATTCAGAGCTGAATGAGATATCTATAGTCTACAAATGACTTATTTTCTTATCATATCAAGTCCTACTATTATTTTCTAGCAATTGTATTCATCTAGATAAATCCTTTGGATTAAGGTTGACTTAACAGTCATAATTAAATCCTTTAACTGAGTGAAATTCCAATGGAATCTTCTAAATTCCTCTAAAAAGGCTCACTTTTAATAGGGTGATTGAAATCCTTTATTCAAAATTCAATAAATCCTTTGGATTAAGGTTGACCTAACAGTCATAAGTAAATCCTTTAATCAGTTGAAATTCAAATGGAATGCTCTAAAGTCCTCTAACAAGGCTCACTTTTAATAGGGTGATTGGAATCCTTTAATCAAGATTACATTCAATAGTGTGTATTGTAACCTTTACCAAGATTGGCTTTTCAGAGGGCTCACTTTAGAAGAGTGGAAATTGGTAGCATGTTATTGGTGGTTTTTTCCAAATTGGGTTTCCACATTAAATCATTTTGTCAAATTGTGTGATTGAATTTGTGGTATTTCATGTTTACATTTTTTCAAAGTTCATTTAATCTAGGACAATAATATACTAAGGTTTGAGATATTGGATTATCTAATCAATGCATGCACATGTATTTACTGAGTACTGAAAAGTCTTATTTGTACATTTGAACCTTGGATAACTGATTTGCCCCCCTCTTTGTTATTCTAAATTATTTCAATAGAGAAGGCCAAGCTTCCATTTTTATAATATCTCCTAGAGACTTTGAAATCATCTCATGACTTCTATCTTCTTATCTTCTCATTCTTTTATTCTTTTAAGTCACATAAAGGCTCATGCACCCATTAATTGATATAAACAAGGGCGGAGACTTAGCATCATTTAGAGAGTCAATTTGTATGTAATTATATTTATTTTATTATTTTTTAGCATAATATTTGCTAACACTAAGGGAGGAGATGCTTTCTATTAAATACATGGATGTAATATGTACTCTAGGTCATTATTTTGATGCAATAATATATGCTATTGGTGCTCATTCTAAGTGTAGTTATTCTTTGTAGAGTGTGCTATTTTTGTGAATGCATGTTCATGAATAATAATGGAGCCAATGGTTTTATTTTGTTGTTATGATTGTGCGATCTTTTAGTTCTAGTGTTTGCCTTGTGTTAACGAATTCCACTGTTGTGATGAATTGGAGAAGGGATCATCTTTGTTCTTGCATAGTGTTTGTCTCATGTGACCACATTTTCCATGGCCTCACAATTTGATAAAACATGAAACATATTTAAGTTATTATTGAAGTTCCCATCGATGATTGTGTCAATGGATTTGAGGAAGAGTTTCTCCCAGTTTCACTGGTTTCCTACCAGATCCTTTTGATAATTTAATTCATAGATGTGTTGTTACTGTTGGCTTATGTTCACTAGGAATTTTTCTTTCATTTATTTTCTTTAATCTCTCATTACTTTATCTTTTTATTTTCTTTTCTAAACACTTGGTTAAAATAGGAATTCATGTAGTTTCATCAATAAATTGCATTCATCATAAATCATAAAATACAAAAATATATGTCATTTGTGGTTACGTTTCAAACAACTAGAGATTGTGTAGATTGGTTAGAACCAACAAAGGCCTCCTCGTGAACATACACATTTATCTTCATTGAATTACCCATTCAGTTGAAATATCCACCTAAAACCTTTGAGTTGGTCCTTGATCATATTTTCAAGAGAGGGGTTCAAAAGGATCCCTACCATTCAACATCATGCAAAATGAAAGCTCAACAGGTCCTTATTCTTGAATTGTCCCCTATTATTAGTGACTATAGAGAAGGGAATACCATAATGAAAAATGATGTGGTTTAGTATGAACATAGAAACATTCTTCCCTATAGCAATAGAGAGAGATACAACTTCAACCCATTTAGTGAAATATTCAGTAGCTATAATGATAAACTTGTGCCCATTGGAAGAGATAAGATGTATTTTTCCAACCAACTCAAAGGTCCATTGTTAAAATGACCAATGTGTAATAGAGGAAATCAATTCATGTACAAGAGCATGAATCAAGTTTCCATGGAGTTGACACTTCTTGTAGGACTTAGCATAGCATACGACATCATCTTGCATATTAGGCCAATACTAATCAACCATAAGAAATTTTCAATCAAGAACACGACCATTAGAGTGAGATCCAAATTTTTTTCTATGGATTTCTTCTAATGCTCTTCTAGACTCATCATTCTCTAAGCACCTAAGTAGCATTCAATCTAGACCCTTCCTATACAAGTCACCAGAGATGAGGGAATAGTAAGAGGCATTATGGATGAGTTGGAATATTTTGTTATGAGTTAGGTTGTTAGGAATGATTTGGTCATAGAGGTAAGAAAATATAGTAGAATATCAAGAAGTCATGACCAAATATAGTACAAATGACTCAATTATTAGGGAAATTGTAAGAAATTTAGCATGGCTCTTCAACCAAAATTTTAAATGGAGATTCATGATCTTGTAATTGTAAGATAGATGCCAATGTAGCCATAACATCATCAACCTTATTTTCAGTTTGAGGAATTTTATGAAAAGTAACAAAGATGAAATAATTCCTCAAAGCATCAACCAACTTCTTTTAGGGAATCAACTTGTCATCCTTAGTTTGATAGTCATTATTAATTTGATTTATGACAAGTTGAGAGTCTTGATGAATGCGCAACTCAATAATTATCTATTCAATATCTAATTTAATATCATTTGTGAGAGCCTCATATTATTCTATGTTATTTGTAATGACTTGTAGGACTTAGGAATAATATATCCATGAGGTGTAATGAAAAAAATACCAACACAGATACCATTATGAGTATGAGAGCCATCAAAGGACATTTTCCATGTCCTTTTTGTGACATACATGATGGAGCAATCTAGAAAACTTATTTGCATAGGAGCATTAGCTTGTAGCATAAAATCAACAAGTTGTTATGAAATAGCTTGTCCTTTTATGGATTTATGTTCAACGTACTGAATGTTAAATTTGAAAAGAATCATT
Source organism: Cupressus sempervirens (assembly GCA_028749045.1). Classification (NCBI taxonomy): domain Eukaryota; kingdom Viridiplantae; phylum Streptophyta; class Pinopsida; order Cupressales; family Cupressaceae; genus Cupressus; species Cupressus sempervirens. Next base: position 726,137,186 of record CM053792.1, read on the forward strand.
ATCCATTTAGAAAGTCATTTGATCAATGCAACCTTACTTAGAAGATACTTAAGATGATCAATTTTAGTAATCAAGTGCATAGTATGAGCTAGCATATAGTGTCAAAGGTTTTGGGATGCACACCCTACAACAAGGCAAGATTTCTCAATGTTTTTATAATTGATTTCATAAGAAACTAGGGTTTTATTGATATAATAGATGACTCATTCCTTTCCATTTTCATCATCCTATGCTAATAATTCCCCTACGAAAGTATATGTAGCTGAGATATATAGAATCAAAGGCTTCCCTAAAATAGGAGGTGTAAGAATAAGAGGCTTGGCTAAATATTCCTTGATTTGATTAAGTCTCTTATCACATTCTTTATTCCACACATGTTAGAAATGCTTTAGAATAATTGAGAGGGGGGGTGAATCAATTATTCAAGGTCCAAATGTCCTGATAAAACTTTTTCACTAAGTATAGTGAGCCCATTTAACTACTCATGCATCCAAGCTAAACTTTCTTCTTAGCAAGTTACTGATAAATCAATAAGCAAGAATAACACATGAAAAATCAACACATACATAGTGATTTAAATGGAAACCCAATTTGGGAAAAACCACCAATAACATGTTACTCAATTCTCACTCTTTTGAAGTGATGCCTTGTGAAAGGCATGCCTTATTAAAGGCTACAACATACTATTAAATGTGACCTGGTTAAAGGATTTCAACCACCCTGTTAGAAGTGGGTCTGTTAAAGGACTTTAGAACATTCACTTGGAATGCCACCCTATTAAAGGATTTACAAATGGCTGATAAACCAACCTAAGTCCATAGGATTTTTCCATAAATAATATAATTTCTAGAGAGTAACAATAAGGGCTTTGATCTAATATAATTCACAACATAACTTATAGATTTTAGATCTTAATTCAGTTCACACAATTGCCTAGCTTTTAATCTCTGCAGCTCTGATAGCTTATCCTCCTTTCAAGCTGTCTCCTTGAGTTTCCATGCTTGTTGTGCCAATGCAATCACTTTTGTGATCACCTATCAAAGTAGAGTCTTTGTACTCTATTCTTTCCTTTCAATGCCTTCTCCTTGACACCACATACTCTCTTCAACCAATCACTTCAACAACTCTTTCTTCTTGACCTATAACTTCCTTAAATAGAAGTGTGAAATACTTTTCTTGCTCTAATCTTCTCTCTCTTATTTTTGGTTCAAATGGATTAGGTAAGATTCAATGAATCTACCCTTAATCTTGTTTCTTCTAGAAACATCTTGTAGAATCCACCTGTATTCTGTGCCACCAACTCATCATCCTTATCTTCCATCTAGTTCACAAAATTCAAGGTAACAAACTTTGTCAGCTCAAATTTGGTGAGTCTTTGACTTTTCAAATAATGTAGTAGCTTGACACTATTGAATTTCTAATGCTCGACACATTCTATGTTACTCAGCATCAACTAAGTTTTTCTGATTCTTGGCACCTACTGTGGATTCACTCGGCATCAACTAAATTTTACTGATGCTTGGCACCTATTATATTTTTGTCTAGCTTGACACCTGAACTTGCTTGACTCCTTCTATTTCACTCGGCACACACTAGATTTTACATTTTCTTGGCACTTACTAAAAATCTGCTCGACATAAACTAGCTTGCTTGGCACCCACTGATGAATTTAGTCAAGCTTTGCAGACAACTTTGTTACAACTTATTCTTCTAGAGTTTCTAAGTGTGGCCAATCTTTTTATCTTCAAGTGTATTATCAATACATCATTTTACCATTTTCTTAACTAATCCTTGTACTTCATTACAAAACCATAACTCAACCTTTCCCTTAGGTGCTTTTGTTATATCTTGTTGATTAAATCCTCTTCATCAATCAACAAAGTGATAGTACTTGGATCTTATAAGAAATTTTCATTCCAACAAATAGTAGGTTTGACATCAGTGAAAAAAAAATGGTTGAAAACATTCTTTATGAGCAATCTCCCTCTTTGCAATAATCTCCCTTCTTCAACAATGATCTTTTTAATTAGATTTCAACAATCTCCCTCTTTGGCATTGATGGCAAACCAAACTGATCAACCAAGTTATCAAAATGCTAACTAGGTGAAAATAGTAAGTCAAATGCCAAAAAGAAAACTTTGTATCCAAAATTTGTCATTTTATTTATCAAAAATTTTGAACTTTTTATGACTCCCTCTAAATTCTATAAGTAACTCTCTCTCTCTCTCTCTCTCTCTCTCTCTCTCTCTCTCTCTCTCTCTCTCTCTCTCTCTCTCTCTCTAAGTATTAGGGATATCTCCTTTGTTGATACACTGTCTTCTCCTTTTTATTTTTCTCTCTCTCTGATTTGTTATCCTAACTGATTCCTTTGCTTCTGTTTCTCCCTCTTAACTACTATTTCCTTTCTCCTTCCTCTCTGCTATTTCGCTACTAATTCTCCCTCTACACATTTGATCTTGTAGATTCACTATTTCTCCCTCTTTTCTATAGCTTACCACTTTGATCAATTTTTTTGTTTCTCTCTCTTTGACAACAATGCCAAAGATATATTACTTCAGCATCTTATTATGCAAGTGTAGCATTTGCAAGAACTCTAGTTTCTCCCTCTATCACCTTGCTTGTGACTTGTTTGGAATTTTAGTACTTTAATTACTTCAGGCAGAAACCTAAAGTAAGTATTCTCTACATCAATTTATAACATTTCAGCAGTCAACTCATTTGATGCAAGGCAGTCTTGTTGTTACTCAAGTAGCCTTGGGTAGGGGTATCACCCCTAACTTAACTCTAAGATACTCAAATGCATCCTTAGGTAATGGTTTTGTGAAGATGTTAGCAATTTGTTCCTTTGAGTTGACATATTCCATCTTCACTTGTTTGTCTTCCACCAGTTCTCTTACATAGTGATACTTAATTATGATGTGCTTTGTTTTGGCATGCATCACAAGATTCTTTGATATGTTGATGGAACTTGTGTTATCACAATAGAGTATCACAGGTTCAATCATCTCTTTCTTCATACCTTGCAATAGATGTTTGATCCATACAATGTTGGTGTAGTTGATAGCAATAGCAACATACTTAGCTTTAATTGTGGACTGTGAGGTACGAATTTTCTTTTTTCTAGTCCAAGTAACTAATCTTTTACCTAATAAGAGTGCTCCTCCATTGGTACTTTTTCTGTCATCACTATTAAATCCCTAATTTGCATCAGTGTAGGCATTCAACTCAAACTTTTCATTCCTCTTGTAGTACAAGCCAAAGTCATTTGTTCCTCTTAGGTATCTTATTATTCTTTTTACTACCATAAGATGATTTCTTTTGGGTTTGCAAAAAATCTTGCCACTATTCCAATAGATAATGCAATGTCTGGTCTACTATGTACAACATACTATAACTTTCCAATCATTGATCTATACATTGTCGGATTTACTTCAGCTGACTCATCATTGTTGGATAACTTATGTCTTGTTACAATTGGTCTACTGACTAGTTTTGAATCCTCTAGGACAATTTTTTTGAGTATTTCTTTGATATATTTATATTGAGTCACAAATATGCCATTTTTTAGTTGATGTGCTTGCAATCCAACAAAGAATTTGATTTCTCCAAACATTGACATTTCAAACTCATGTTTCATCTGATCAGCAAAATCTTTGCACAATGCATCTTTTCCTCCAAATATTATATCACCAACAAAGATTTTAGATATCAAAATGTCTACCTTTTTCTGCCTTGATATATAGGTTACTGTTGTCATCTTTTCTCTCAAATTTTATCTTGACAAGATATTTCTAAAGTCTCTCATACCTTGCTCTAGGCACTTGCTTCAAACCATAGAGTGCTTTATGTAGTTTGCAAACCATATCCTTGTTTTTGTCATCAACAAATCTCTTTGGTTATTCTATGTAGACTTTCTCTTCCAGTATACCATTCAAAAAAGAAAACTTTACATCCATTTGATAGACTTTAAAACCTTTGTAGGTAGCATATGCAAGTAGATTTCTTACTCCTTCCATCCTTGCAATAGGGGAAACTGTTTCTCCATAGTCCAACCCTTCTTCTTGTGCATATCCTTTGCAAACTAGTCTGGCCTTATTTCTTGTAATCTCACCATTCTCATTTAGCTTATTCCTAAATACCCTTTTGGTACCGATCACATTCTTATCAGCTGGTCCTGGAACTAAAGTCTAGGTTTTGTCCCTCTCAATCTGATCAATCTCTTCTTTCATGGCTTTACACTAGTCATCATCTTGTAGTGCATCTTTCACTATTTTGGGTTCAATCTTGCTCAACAAACATGATTCATTCCTTAGTCTATTCCTTATCATTGGTTTGGCTTCATTGTCACCAATATTTTTTTCAGTAGGGTGATGTATTCTCACATACTTGGATAGTCTTGGTTTTATCCTTGTTTCCATGATTGGTCTTTCAGCTTTAGAGTCATTGTGCACATCTCTTTCTAGTATTTCATCATCTCTTTCATGTGTACTAATTTCAAAATCAGAATATGAATTTTTCTTCATTTTGCAACTTAGCTTCTGAATGCAACTTGACATTCACTAGTTGTGACTCGATTAATATTGAAACTTGTTGCTGATTCTTGACTTGATTGGCAACTTCTTCTTTAGTAGGAATTCCTTCATAGAAGTACACAAAGGATCTATACTCTTCTAGTTTCTTGGTTTCATCAACTTGAACTTCTGTATGCTCATCAAACTTTACATTTGCACTCTCCACAATTTTGTTAGTGTTAGTATTACAACACTTATATGCTTTACTTCTAGTGGAGTATCTAAGGAATATGCCTTCATCACTCTTTGCATCAAACTTTTCATTTCTAGAAAAATAAGAATATAACATCTACAACCAAACACTTTGAAATATTTTACATTGGGTGAGTGATCATACCCTAATTTAAAAGGTGTTGCATTTGTACCTTTCTTGACTTGTACTCGATTTAGGGTGTAGATAGCAGTACTAATAGCTTATCTCTAGTACTTTAGAGCAACATTCTTCTCCATCATTAATGTTCTAGCACAGTCTATCATTGATCTATTCCTCCTCTCTATAATTCCATTCTATGGGGGAGTTATAGGTGCTGATGTTTGTCACTTGATTCCTTTATCATTGCAACATGTCTCAAATTATTTTGATGTGAACTCGCCTCCTTTGTTTGATCTTAGATACTTCAAACTCTTTCCTATTTCTTTCTTAACCCTTGCCAAATACCACTTAAACATTTGAAATGCATCAGATTTTTGCTTTAAGAACATGACAATCATTATCCCAAACAACATTACATATCTATCTCCTTTATAGCTTTGCACTTCTATTGGGCCACATAAATTAGTATGCACTAACTCTAGTACTTCTTTGGAAGTGTAGGTTTTACTTTTGAAACTTGACTTGGTCATCTTTCCTAGCTGACACTATTTGCACATTGTGTTGTTAGGATTCTTCAATTTGGGAAAACCTCTGACTCTCTTAATTTTGCTGATGCTAATTAGATTATCAAAGTTGACATGAAATATCCTTTAATGCCATAGCCACACATCATCAAATCTTACAATAAGATAGGTTGCATCTTCCATATCCAAGTAAAAAAAATTACTCCTACCTATCAGATTTCCATTAGTGTCATAGATTTTGGCAGTTTTATTTCCAAATTCTACTTTACATCCTACAATACTTAACTGTGACACACTTAGTAAATTATAGTTCAATCCTTCAACATAATATGAATTGTCACATGAAATTTTCTTTGTAAGCTTAATGAAACCTTTTCCTTTGATTAGACACAGAGCATCATTTCCAAATCTAACACTATTTCCATCATACTAAGTTAAGGTAGCAAACTTACTTTTGTCTCCTGTCATATGATGTGAGCATCCACTGTCTATGATCTACATGTCATTCTTCTTTACACAGGTTACCAATGTTGTTGCCTCATCTTCATATAACTCATCCTTCATGGCTACATAGACTACCTCATCATCATTTTCATCAGAATCCTCTTCTTCAACAATGTAGCACCTTTTGCCTTTGTCTTTATAATCTCTGCTATCATCTTCTCTTCTATTCTTATTTTTGTTGCCTTCTCTATAGTTCTTTTTCTATGTGCATCTTGCAGCAATATGTCCTACTTTATTGAAATTAAAACAAATGATAGGCAACTTACCTTTGAATTTACCTTTGCCTCTGTGAAATCTTGTGGTTAGCAATGCTTCTAATTGTTCCACATATTCTTCATCTATGCTGCTGTCACTAGATGCATATTTTGTCTTTCTTTTCTTCTTCTTTGGTTTCACCTCCTCAGTGTCTTTCAACAACAACTTGGCCTTAAAAGAAGATTCAAGGTTCTCAAGTCTATAGTTATCAATTTTGGATAACTCAAATGCAGTAAATCTTTCCACTATACCTTCAAGAGTTATCTTGTTTCCTGGTATGCATCTTAACTCTTGGATGGCTGAAAATCTAATAACATAGTTGGGGAGAAAGGTTCTTAAGAATTTTCTATTGACTATTTCATCATCTAAATGACCACACAAACTTCTTATTGCACTTACTACTTCCTTTGTTCTAGAGGCACATTGAGCAATGTTCTCACCTTCCTCCATTCTCATGTCATCAAACTTTCCTATGAGGCTTTCTCTTTTTGCTCTTTGGACATTCTAATCTCATCCATAAATATTTGTCAAGACTTTCCACATCTTGAATGCAATGTTACATCCCTTGATGTCATCAAATTCTACATAGTTTAGGGCAAAGGTAATCTCCAACATTGCCTGATTATGCTCCTTCTTTTTCTTCATATCTTTTGCAGTAGGAATAGTAGTTGGATCAACATGTTCCACTTCAATTGAGGTTTGTGCATGATTACCTATTGATCCAAGGTCCAATTTCATTAAACTTTTCCATGTAGCAAAGTTATCTCTGTTAAGCTTGGGAACTTCTCTCTTGGACATCTTGATCTTCCTACTTCTAGTACCTCTAAACCAAATTAGTAGATGGCTCTGATACCAATTGTTAGAAATGCTTTAGAATAACTGGGGGGGTGAATCAATTATTCAAGGTAAAATATCTTGATAAATTTTTTTCACTAAGTATAGTGAGCCCATTTAACTACTAATGCATCTAAGCTAAAATTTCTTCTTAGAAAGTTATTGATAAATCAACATGCAAGAATCACACATGAAAAATCAACACACAACACAGTGATTTACATGGAAACCCAGTTTGGGAAAAACCACCAATAACATGCTACTCAATTCTCACTCTTTTGAAGTGATGCCTTGTGAAATGCCTGCCTTGTTAAAGGCTACAACACACTGTTAAATGTGACCTAGTTAAAGGATTTCAACCACCCTATTAGAAGTAGGCCTAGTTAAAGGACTTTAGAACATTCACTTGGAATGTCACCCTATTAAAGGATTTACAAGTGGTTGTTAAACCAACCTAAGTCCATAGGATTTTTCCCTAATAGATACAATTGCTAGAGAGTAACAATAAGGGCTTTGATCTGATATACCTCACAAAATAACTTATAGATTTTAGATCTCAATTTAGTTCACAAAATTTCTTGGCTTTCAATCTCTACAGCTCTCATAGTTTGTCCTCCTTTCAAGCCTTGTCTCCTTGAGTCTCCATAATCATTGTACCAATGCAATCACTTCTGTGGTGACCTATTGAAGCAGAGTCTCTATATTCTATTCTTCCCTCTCAATGCCTTCTCCTTGACACCACATACTCTCTTCAACCAATCACTTCAACAACTCTTGCTTCTTGACCTGTAACTTCATTAAAAGAAGTCTGGAATACTTTTCCCACTCTAATCTTTTTTCTCTTCTTTTTGGTTCAAATGGATTAGGTAAGATTCAATGAGTCTACCCTTAATCTTGTTTCTTCTAGGAACATCTTGTAGAATCCACCTGTATTCACCCAAAAATGGTTTATCTAGAATTTTGTGCCACCAACTCATCATCCTTATCTTCCATTTGGTTCACAAAATTTAAGGTAACAAACTTTGTCAGCTTAGGTCTGGCGAATCTTTGACTTTTCAAATAATGCAATAGCTCGAGACTATTGAATTTTTGATGCTCAATACATACTGTGTTACTCGGCATCAACTATGTTTTTTTGATTCATGGCACCTATTGTGGATTTACTCGACATCAACTAAATTTTACTGATGCTCGACACCTATTACATTTTTATCTACCTCAACACCTAAACTTGCTCGGCTCCTTCTATTTCACTTGGCACACACTAGATTTTATGTTTTCTTGGCACTTATTGAAAATATGCTTGGTATAAACTAGCTTTCTTAGCACCCACTGATGAATTTAGTCAAACTTTGCAGATAGCTTTGTTACAACTTATTCTTCTAGAGTTTCTAAGTGTGGCCAATCTTTGTATCTTCAAGTGTATTATCAATACATCATTTTACCATTGTCTTAACTGATCCTTGTACTTCATTACAAAACCATAACTCAACCTTTCCCTTAGGTGCTTTTGTTACATCTTGTTGATTAAATCCTCTTCATCAATCAACTAAGTGATAGTACTTGGATCTTATAAGTAATTGTCATTCTAATAAATAAAAAGTTTTACATCAGTGACGAAATAATGATTGAAAACATTCTTTATCAACAATCTCCCTCTTTGCAACAATCTCCCTTCTTCAATAATGATTTTTTCAATCAGATTTCAACAACACACATGTAGGACCTTTATGCAAGTTCTTATTAAAGGGTTGTGATCTATCAAAAACTTGAGAAATAAACCTCCTTATAGATTGAAGATTCCCTTGAAGACATCTTAGTTGACTAATATAGTGAGGAGGTAGCATTTCTATGAGTGCTTGTACTTTTTTAGGATAAATTTCAATGCCCTTAGTAGATATGACGTAGCCTAGCAATTTACCAGAAGTTACAACAAAGGCACATTTATGAGGATTGAGCCTAAATTGAAATTTCTCCATACAATCCAATACAAACCTTAAGCTATCCAAATGAATGTTTCTTTTATTAGATTTAGCCAATGTGTCATCTACATAATCTTCCATGCTTTTATGCATCATATCATGAAAAATGGTTGTTATATCTCTTTGATAGGTAGCACCAACATGTTAAAACCTAAATCACATAACATTCTAGCAAAAGGTACCCTATCTATAGGTGAAAGTAGTATTTTCTTGATCTTTAGGAGTTATCTTTATTTGGTTATATCACAAGAATCCATCCATTAAGGAGTACATTTCAAAGCCCACAATTATGTCCACTATCATATCAATATTAGGGAGTAGAAAATCACCCTTGGAGAAAGCTTTATTTAGATCTCAAAAATCAATGCATACTCAAATGGATTTTTCATGCTTTGAAATAGGTACAATGTTTCAGATTCATTCTATATAATTTGTAGCTCTTATTAATTGGGAACTTAGGATCTTTTCTAGTTCAACTTTCACCAAAAAGGATAACATGCAGATGCATTTTTCTCAATTTCTACTTAATGGGATTGACATCAGGAGCTATAAAAAGATGATGCATGATAAGATTAGGGTTAGCACTAGACATGTCTACATATGTCCAAGCAAAGTTAATTTTCTTCTCATAGAAAAATTGGGTGAATTTTTCTTTTTCTTTAGCTGATAGTGATTGAGCAAGGTGTATAATCTTTGGAGACTCTTCTGTACCAAGATTGATAGGTTGCATGGGATCAATTAATACTGATGATCTATCTTAAAAATAGCTAGGAAAACTACCAAGAAACTCATCCTTAAGCACCTCAAAAAGGCTTTCACACTTGGATACATCTTTAGTTTTACTATTTCTAGGTTGTGACACTACCAAAAAGTAGTTTTTTCCATTAGAGCTCCTCTTTTTAATTTTCCTTTTGATTTTGTAACTAAGGTACTTGATATCTATTTTACTCATGTTGATAGCTAATTTTTTGGTGGAAGAGACTACAATTTTAATAGCATCAAGGTAGCAAGTGATCTCATAGGACCATTTTAGAAAGATAATAGCTCAAGTGGTTGGCCTTTTATAGACCAATCAATAAGATTAGGGTGGGTGAACGATAACAAGGTGGAAGATTCTAGGGTATTAATGTGAAGGAAATTGTCTCTAGTGACAAGAGAGCTAGAATCTATAGGGGATTTTTAAAGGTACCCAAATTGGGATAAGTTATAGGAGAATAATTGTAATCCACTAAATCAAGTAAAAAATCCAACTTGTCAAACCCTACAAAATCCTCGTCAACTATGTCAGTTTGATTAGCATAAGCACATATGTCATCTATCTCCAACTCATGAGATGCTACTAAAATATAATAATATTAGAATAAATGCTGATGGTATTCCTATGGGGGAGTATCTCACATTGCTAGACACATTATTCAGAGGTTGTGTGTTGCATTATTCATGAGTTTTTTAATCATTGATGTCAACATACTAATTATTTTGTGAAGAATAGCATAGTAGCAGATATAGTTTGGCTTCATGTGGATTGATGATTATATATCAACATATGTGCACTTGGGATAATGTTCTAGAGTATGTTTAGATGCTATGATTAAGAGCATGTATGGAAATATGAAGACTAGATAGAGTTATGACGAATTTAGTGAAGGCAACATCCAGACAAAGTTTTTACGAAAAAAAACTATTGTTTAGATTGTATCTCCTAACAAAGATAGAATCTGGTTAAGAAAACTTGGATAGAGGTAGAAGACATGTTGAAGATTCTGTGGTTAATCACACACATTGATATAATCAATGAGTAAAGCATTATGAAAACTAAGAGATGACAAATTGCTTGTAATTGTGAAATGATGTTGTAGACACCCTAAAATTGGCAAGACTTCAACAATACAATTTATTCAAATCAATAAAGATTAAGGACAATATTAGAGAAAATTAGGAAAATAACAAAAATTTAGATTAATCACAACATCAAATAATTTATATAATTAATTTAATCAATTAATTTCCTAAGTTCTTGATCATATTAAAATCCAAATTCTAAAACCATTTCAAAAGGAGAAAATCAATTCAAGAAGGGAAAATCAATTAAAAAGAAAAAGTCAAAAATTTAAAAGAAATGAAAATTTAAATAAATCAAATAAAATCATTATCCTCTCAAAAGTTAAAATCCCTCCATTTGGATTTAAAAAGAAATGAAAAATCCTATTTATTCTCACAATTCAAGTCCATTGGACTTTTTCTCTTAGAGTTTTATGAGATATTTCCATTTTCACCATTACCCTTTAAAAAAAAGTAAATCCCAAATATTTATCCCAACCCCTTCTAAAATCCTATAAATAGGAGTCAAATTGAGAGTAAATGGACCCAAGTTTTATGCATCATTACTATAGGCCTACTAGTGCTAAGAGTTATCAAGTTATTAACATCATCTTTATAAGCCATTTTAAGCATCATTTAGCATTATATTTAGAATATTTTAATGCATTTATCTTGTTCGATCACCCATCCATATTGATATTATATAGCTTTTTCAAAATTTAAAGGTATCATCATAGATCTACATAATAACTGTATCCCACTCTAGGAATGCCACTTAGATGCTGATCTAAGAGCAATTTTAGTAGTGGGATGTTATTGAATTATTGATTTGGTAGTTGTTCTTAGGTCTAATTTAGATTTAATATCATTCTTTAGCACTTCACACTAAAGTCTCATGAATATGCATTTCCAAATGACTCTAACCAATTTTAGATAGCAAATGTCAGGAAACTTTTGATTTGCTTAAAAACTATTTGATGAATCCACTAGTTTTAATGACTCCTATTCAATAGAAGCCATTATTACTATATGTATCAATCACTGATAGGTCATTGGGGGCACTTTTGGCACAAGAAAATGACCAAGAAAAGGAGAAGGCAATTTTCTATATGAGCTTAATTACACCTTCATTGAAAAAACATGTTTGGCAGTAGTTTTTGCTTCCCAAAAACTATGTCATTATCTATTAATACATAAATTGAAGCTCATAACCAAGACAAACCCTTTAAAGTACCTTCTTAGTAAGACATCATTGACTGGAAAGCTAGCCAAGTAGGTGATGATTTTGAGTGATTTTGAGATTGAATATGTTGACCAAAAGCTATCAAACAACAAGTTATAGTAGATCAGTTAGAAGACTCACCTGTAGAAGACTTGAATCCTATTGTAGTGGATTTTCTAGACACCCATGTTCTTCACATCATGCCAATCACATGAAAGCTCTATTTTATTGGTTCTTATACACACCATGGATCAATTGCAAATATTCTATTCATCACGCCTCAGGGATTCACCATACCAAAATCATACATGCTCTTGTTCCCTTACATTAAAAACATTACAAAATATGAAGCTTTGGTCCTTGGCCTCAAATTAGCTCTAGAATGGAAATTGGTAGTGGTAGATGTCTATCCAGAGACTCTCAATTTCTCATTAATTAGGTTAGTAATTCATATCAAACCAAGGATGCAAAATTGCTTCCTTATAAATACATGATTGACACACTCAAAATATGTTTTATCCAGATCACTCTTGAATATATTTACAAAGATAAAAAATAGGACTACTGATGCCATGGCTACTTTAGCTTCTTTTCTCTAGTTACCAGATCAACATGAACACTATGGGTTCTTGGTAGAAGAGGTTGTTTAACTTGCATTTTCTCAACCTGAATCCCACATTGTGTGCCTCCTAGATAATCTAGAATCCCCTTGGTATGGTGCCATATACACTTATCTAGAAGATAACATCCTACCCATCAACCAATCCAAGAACCAAAAATAATTAAACTTCATAAGACAAGCCTCACATTACACATTGGTGGTTGGAAAATTGTTTCATAAAGGTCTAGATGGAACTTTTTTTAGATTTCTAGAAAATGGAGAGTCTAAAGCTAATCTACAAGAGGTTCTTTAGGAATTTTTGGATCACACTCTAGTAGATTTACCTTGGCTAAAAAAATGGTTAGAATGGGCTATTTTCGGCCAACCATGGAAAAGGACTCCATCGACTATGTTAAAATCTATAAGAAGTGTTAGATCCATGGTAATCTAATTCACGTGCCTACCCAATAACTTCATCCATTGACCAAACCATGGCCTATTGATCTATGGGGTTTCAATTTAATTAGGATGATACATCCACCCTCCTCTAGTGGCCATAAATGGATCCTCATGGCTACATAATACTTCACCAAATGGGCAAAGGTAGTGCCACTCAGAGATGCCATAGGAAAACAAATTTCTTTGTTTATAATTAATAATATCACTTGTATATTTGACATATCCCACACCATCCCAATGAATAATGCCTTGTATTTCAAAAATCAAATAATCGATGAGTTATGTGAAAAATTTCATATCATGCATCACTCCTCTTAAATTTATTATCCCCAAGGAAATGGTCAAGTAGAGGCCACATTAAATAAAAACATCAACAACATTCTCAAGAGTACTATTAATAACTTTGGCCAGGATTGGCATGTGCAATTGAATCCCACACTTTGGGATTATAAATCAAGTGTTAAGACACCTACATGGGTAATTCCATTTTCTTTGGTCTATGGAAGTGAAGAAATTATACCACTAGAGGTTGAAATCCCATCCTTAAGAGTCACACTACATGATTCCATGATAGAAAAAGCCTATAAGGTATCTCACTTAGAGCAATTATAGTTTTTTCAGGGAACACCAAAATAGTACATATGAACATCTCAAAGTATGTTAGAACTAGTTATCAAGACACTATAAGAAAATGGTAAAACCACATGTCTTCCAAATAGGCGATATTATCCTTCAGGAAACCCCAAAAAATCAAGCTAACCAAGAAAAGTAAGGGAAATGGGAAGCCAACTAGATTGGTCCTTACATCATCATTGAATCTTTTAGGACTGGAACCTAAAAAATTGTTGATTGTGAAAGGGAAGAGCTAGCAGAGCCCCTTAATAGAATCAACCTCATAAGGTTTTATGTGTAGCGTCTTGAACACCAGTCACATATCTTGAAAAATACTAAATAAGTTAGAAAATATCCTTAACCAAAAAAACTAGAGAGGATACTTGTTGCAAATACCATAGCACCAGCCTTGGAAATTTTTTTTCCACAAATTATTTTGACTCCATGTACATAAAGAGGATGATATTTTGATAGGAGGAATCCCAACTAAAACAAATAACACTAGCCCTTTCTATGCTTCCCTAAACAACACAAGTCCTACAATGTGGAAAAAGGACTACTGATGAATGGTTGATTTTGTACCTCTCAAACAAATATTGCTTCTTTGTGGCCTCTCCATTTATTGCTTCTCATTTAAGTACTACCAAGAGACATTAATAGAGGATGGGAAGAAGAGAAAAAGGGGCAACCTTTTACAGTTGAATTATTTGGATTTATTTCGGCATAATATTTTTTTAAAAATCTTGGTTGAGACACTTAATGCTTGGTTTTTTATACTCTATGAGTAAGGTACTGAATCTAAAATTGATTATGCACATACCCAATTGAGAAATAATTGTTGGTTTAAATTCTACACTAGGAAATTGTGGTTGCTTGGCATTAGAAATAAAGGGAAGCAAAAATAGAAGGAAAGAGGAAAATTATGGCTTGAAGGAAATATGGAGTCAGATTATGTTTTAAGATACCATAGTTATGAATTGAAGGAAAATTAGTGCACATCTCAACTTGTAAAACATATCAAGGATCTTACATTCTTGAAACCTATGAGAATTGTTGTTCATACCCAAAAAAATTCCTTTTGCAATCCATAAATATCCATGTGGTTCCCAAAACAAATTACATTTGTCATCCATAAATATCCACGTGGTCACAAAAATTCCTGTTTCCATCCATTATTATCCATGTGGTTCCCACAAACCCATTTTGTCATCCATAAATATCCATGTGGTCCACAAATCCTTTTGTTCTCCAAAAACTTTTAACCAGTTCTAAAAATCTATTTTTCCTATCCAAATAACTTTCAATCTTGTCTTGATTCAGCCATCAAGATATGCACAGGAGAATAACATGTATACCAATATCTATGTGATGAGTTTTTTTTTTGATCAAATGATGTGTCCTTTGAAAACAAAAAAAAATGAGAAAAACACCCAATTCTTCTAGTCTTCAATAAATGTTTTGATTAAGTAAAAACATGTTTTAAAGGACCTAAAACCTTTAAAAAAAAATAAAAGTCTAGAGATAAATAGGAGATGTAAACATCAGAGAAGAGCAGTACATGACAACATGAAACATGACAACTGTAACCGACTAGCTAAGAAGTCTTTATTAGGTCCATAGCCTGATCCACCAAAATATGGATATTATTAGCACTG
Source organism: Cupressus sempervirens (assembly GCA_028749045.1). Lineage (NCBI taxonomy): Eukaryota > Viridiplantae > Streptophyta > Pinopsida > Cupressales > Cupressaceae > Cupressus > Cupressus sempervirens. The sequence continues at coordinate 726,152,539 of CM053792.1, forward strand.
GCCTTCACCTCATTCTTCTTATTGACATCCTCATTCTTCTTAGAATGAGCATGGTTACGTTTTCTTGGTCCTTGAGTCTCTGGAACTAGAGGGGAGTCTTGACCTTTGTCAATCTCATTCCTCTTCAAGAGGTTACTCACATTGTCTGCCATCTATTTGAACAATTTTTCCAAATTTCCAAGCTTATTATCCATTTTTGACACCTTCCCTTGAATACCACTTATGTCTTTATCCATCACCCTTTGTTTGGCCTCGAGCAGTGGTATCTTATGCACGAGATTCTTAACTTCTTTTGTATTCCCAATAATCTCTGAGAGTCTATCTATTGTTGGCCCAATGTATGCTCACCTCTAGCAATTTTGCTAACTTTCTCCATTTCCTTACCTAGGAGCTACATTTGTTGCTTAAGGGAGCCAATCTCCTTGAGAATTGAACCTGAGTTACCAAAAATTCCCTTGGTTGACCCAAGCCCACCTTTAATATTTTCATCCAAATCTGGAATATGCCCCTATTCTCCACCATCCTCATTATTTGAGTCCCAATTCTTCCTAGTCCATGACCTATCCTCCTGCCACCTTAAAGATTTTCCATTCCTTTCAAGCCGATGAGTCAAAGGCTCATCAACAAAAGGAGGAGAGACCCAATCATCTTGAAGGTCCTTACTACTCTTTCCTCTACCTCCACTCCTCTTAATATAGTGGTCTCTCACTAATTCCTCCATGAAGTCGCTCTCCCTGTCAGAATCACCTTCCTCAACAATCTTCTTCTTCTTTTTGGAACTACCACCTGAGCCCTTTTTCAAACTATCCAAACCCCCTTTAGCTTCATCTTGGGTATTAGAATCATAGCCCTTATCTAGGAGACTCCCTTCTGTATCACAATCTTCCCCTTTCAAACTACCCTTGGGTTTCACAATCTTATTGGACTTTAACAAATTCATAATCAAAACCATAAGACCCTCATGGCATACATGCTCACTATTCAAGTCTCTCTTAATAGCCTGAGTGGAAAAACTAGAGACTGTAATAAATAGAATGGAAAATTGATCCTAACATCATGCCAAAAGTGATTAGCCAACATGAAATGATACCCATACAGCTTAGTGAATCTCCCATCCAGAGTTAGATATTCCATTATCACGAAAAGCACAAATTGCCATGGTCAAGAAATAGAGGCCGGATTGTAATAAGAGTTACCTATTTTAACCAAGCGACTTTTCTCCTGCTCTGTTTCCATAAAATCATCGATGGCCCTATCCAAGAGCTTCCTGTCTCGATAGAAATTAATCCCATCCATGACCAGCCCCATAGCCTCTGCAATTACTTCTTCAGTAATGTATATATATTTGTATATATACATGTTTATATATATGTACATGTACACGTGTAAAAATTATGTATATGTACATGTGTATATATATATGTATATGTATGTGTATATATATATATTTATATGTATGTGTGTATATATATATGTATATGTATGTGTGTGTGTGTATATATATATATATGTATGTGTGTGTGTGTGTGTATATATATATATATATATATATATATGTATAATTAATACATGAGGTAGAATCAAAGTGACAAGACAAAGAACTAATTAGATCATGGACATGCCCATAAACTAAACTAATAAAACATACTACTATAGTCATTCAAATAAAGAAGATGAAGGTTATTGCATGTATACTAAACATAACATGTATTCAAGAAAACCAAAAATATAAAGAGGAAAATTGGGAACCATGAGAGATGAAGAAACTGGCTTAAAAAGTATAGAACTAGAACTAATCCTTAAAATGATCAGAAACTGACTAAAGTAGCATATATTGGAATTCGATATCTCTACCCCCATAGACAAGTACATTCAAATCTTTAATCTTATTATTCTTAGCAGATGAGAATGAAGACATTGATGAAAAATGATCTACCTTAGGTACATCACCAGTAGCATGAAAGGGCAGAAACTCTTTATGTGCAAATGGATCCATAGTACTAATTTGAGGAGTTTTTGAAAAATTTAGAGGAAAAATATGATTGATATCATGTAAGAAGAACACAAAGAATATTGTAGTAACATGAGCATGCAGTTGATTGCAGCCATAAGATCACAGTTAAGCTCCATTTCTCAAGAGAGAGACACGAGCAAATAAAAAATCCTTGGTGTCAAAAGCCAGTTTAGCATTATCAAATGCAAAAATATAATTTGTTTTATCCAAGAGAAAATCATGGTTAAATATACCTCCAACAAAACCATCACCTTTCCAAAGGCTATACTGTAATAATGCCCTATGCAATAGATCTTTTGGCACAACCTATAGTAGAATACACATCTCACAAATAGATATCACAAACACATCTCACAAATAGATATCATAAGCACAAGAGATTGAGTGAGATAAAAATATTAGAAACAAATATGGAAACTATTCCCAAGGTCGATGGTTAACTCACTAAGCTCACCAATAATATAACGAACAACACTTTTGCATTGTAGACAAAAAAAGTTAAAGAGTTTCTCCATATCCTTATCGAAAACATGGTGAATAAATGGATGAGCCTCCTTCTATATGGGGATAATGACCCTAATATTCAAATGTCTATATTCTATTTTTATGTGAATGAAAACAAGAAAATCACCAGAATTTTGAACTACTCTAGGCAAAGATGAATTTGAACTCATTGTTTAGAAGGACTAGAAGAAAGTATGAAACTTGAACAAAATAGAGAATATTGTGCCAATTTATAGAGAAAGTTATAGTATGAAGAGGATAGTAAGATATATTCAAAATAAGAAGGAATCTTTAACCACTCTTTGCCACTTAAATAAGATCATGCACCCTAAAGTGCACAAGAAATGGGTGCACATATTCAAGAAGGATAAATAGAATAAATCAATAAGATCAAAATCAATACCTAGAATACATCAAACACAAGAAAAAAAAAAGTCAAACACGTTTTTTTTCAGATTACAAAAACACAACAATTTTTTTTCAAAATTTTTGTAGTTTTCGATCACACAATGAAAATCAAATGCTGGAAATTTCAAAAAAATTTCATTGTGTTTTCATTTTTTAAGATTTAGTAAATGGTGCAATTTGTAGGAAGGATAGCTCTATCCTCCCTCAAAACTATACAATTAACCAAATCTTTAATAATAAAAAATAGTATAGATTTTTCTACAAATTTTAGCACTTGATATATGTGTAATTTGTAGTCGAAAACAACAAAATTTTTAGAAAAAAATCACTACCAAAAAAAAGTTTGACTTTTTTTTGTCTTTAATACATTTTGTCGTCAACCAATACCATATAGAATTACATAATCCTTTATGAAGTTCATGGAACATCTACCAAATACTCTATAAAATGTACTTGATTTTTTAATTTTGATGTCTTGATTTCAAAGCCTTGATAAAAAATAATGACTCCCCTTTGATATGAGTAAGGGAAATAGCAAGTTGAAGACCATGGAATAGAGCAAAGGCTTTAGCCCTATTATTTGTACCTGGTGGAAGAAAAATAGATTTTTCCATAATTATTGCTCCATTCTATCTCTAATATAGATACTTGTTTGAGACCAAATCAGGATTGCTTCCCCATTAGTGAGGAGGATTCAAGCCTGTCAAATCTTGCTTTTAATCAAGAGAATAGGGTCAAAAATAAAAACCAGGCAGTCCCTCAAAATTTTGCCTATATTTTCAACAGACAACCAATGGTTCAAAAAGCTCTTCCTAGTCGGAGAACTTCCCCACCCCCTTCTGACGAGCCTAGCATCCTTGGTCTACGGCTGCCAATAGGGCATTCTCACTTTTAGGAAGTTGCGGCCCTCTCTAGGTAGTACGTTGGTCTTCTTTCACAAGAGATTGATCTTCACCACAAATAGAGCAAGATTGCCAGACAGAATCACCCCCGAGCTCATAATTCCAAAAACAAGGAAGTGCAGCCCAAAGGTCGGATCCCCCATGCTATTCAACAAAATATCAAAAGGGTGCTCGATAATGTCATTCACACTATAAATGATGAGGCCCTCCATTATAACCCACAAATCGCTAGATCTGGAGTTGTTGGAGATGCTGTAATGACCCCACATTTTTCTCTATGCTAGTTTGACTCTTGGTTTGTTCCATTTTGGGTCCAACTTCCCAACCTACCTTTAGAATATAGAGAGTTTGAAATTTTAGAGATCTTCAGCAACTGAGTTGGGATTTTCCTTTACACTGACCGCCAATCTTTACTCAATCTAGCTTGCCCTATTCACATGTGTCTTCTTATTGGCTCCTCTAAACCTTTTTTGCATCACATCAAACTTGTCTCCAAGTTCGGCATGTGGTGTCAGGAACTTTTTCTGGAGCTTCCTCTTAATGTCTACCATAGCTGTGATAGGCCACTTACAGCTTCTCATGAGTGTGAGTTTGATCTTATGGAGTTCTTTGCTCCCAAGTAGGGTCGGGAAAGCCCCTCCTTGCAGACCCCTTATTTGTTAATGTCATCCCCCTCTTTCTTTCTGAGCCAAGCTCGTCTATACCTCTTGTTAACATGGATTCCTCCCTCTCTGACCCTCTCTATACTGGCATTCTTGCCAGCCTTCACCTTAGCCACTAGATCTTTTTTTTCTTATCCCAACTCAGTGCCACACAATCCCCCCCAAGATGCCTCTCTCAACACTTTAATTTTGGTTTTCTTTCCTATCTTCGCTTGGTCCTACCCTTCTATTGACAATTGGTTAATGGAGATATGTAATTTTTGTCATTTATGGCAACACATGATGTACATGCTTATAGGAAACCTCGCAAATAAAGATACTTAGTGTTTGGTAATTAGAAAATTGTCTAAGTATGAAATTTGGTATACAATAATATATTATTTTGTTTATAACTTATTGCTGATGTCATATTATGACTAGCAGAGTTAGATGGAGATAGTATATATTTTGATTATGATGTGTATAACCTCAGAAGTCAGTACAAACTGTAAAGAAAAGAGATATCCTTGTTTTAGTGAAACAGGACAAAAAAATTGAAGGAAAAAGATTATTTTGTTTACAAAATAATTACTTGTCCAATTAAGGCCGACATCCTAGATACTTTAAGTTGGAAAAATGTATTATGGTCTTACCCAACCTAGCAAAAATTTGTGTAAAGGCATGATATTTATGGAAAGGACATCTTGTGATGAGAAGTGATGTTTATATGTGCTAATTGTGATGTTGAGCCATTCTATGCAAACTTTTGTAAGACCGATATATACAAGGTTTTGTGAAAGCTATTTTTTGATCTAAGATCAAGTTGAAGATTAGAGATTAGTCAAGAAAGAAATTATAGTGCCTATATTCCAAAAGCCTGATTACTTGTTTGGGTATTGAGCTCTTCTTGTAATTGGAAGTGAATGTTTGGGCAGTGGGCTTATCTTGCATCTACTATACTACGACTCATAACGGGGTTGGAATCTCCTAACATGGATTCAAAGTCTCCTAATAGGGACTCCTTATACTAAATTTTCTCATCGACTCCTAATAGGGTCCATGCTCTAAAAAAGAACTTATATATTAGTATATTATCTAGTGGGTATCATCCTCCCTAAGGTTTTCCCTTGGCTAGGGTTTCCCTAGTTAACAAAATATGGTGTTATGAGTTATCTTTATGCATTGTTACTATTACTGTAAAGCATTACTTCATTACTTTCTTATGTATGGTTTAAAGTGAGAAATAATATTCAATTGATGATTAAAGTTTGTAGATTATTGATTCACCCCCCTCCCCCCCTCTTAGTAATCCCTATTTGTAACAATTGGTATTAGAGCATAGTTACTTTGAAGAGGCTTAACAACTTGAGTAAGATCTCTATGGATATAGAATAGTTGATGAAGAACCTTGAAGAGGCACTTGAACAAATTGATCTCCTTACTAAAGAAAGAGATAAGTTGAAGGACATATATGAAGACTCCAAAGTATACATTGGACAATTAAAGGTAAAGATTGAACATCTCAAATCCAAGCCCAAATCTATTGAATCTGGAACTAGTGGTAATGATTATTCATAGTTGAAGACAAAGTACAAGATTTTGAAGCATGAATTGAAGATCACGAATCTAAAGTTGACTTTGAGAAATGATTATAGTGAAGTCGAATCTGATTTGAAGACTGAGAATGTAGATCTTAGAGCAAGTTTGGCAAAAAAAAATCTGAATTTGAAACATTGAAAGAAGATTATGAAGAACTTCATAAGTACAATACTATTGTGAAAGGTGAATTAACTTAGTGCAAGCAACAACTTAAAAAGATTTATTCTAGTAGAGAAAAGCTTGATGATTCAATGTCAATACAAAGACCTACCTATGATAATTCTAGTCTTGGTTATCTAATTAACATGTTTGTGAAGAAACTTGGGACTAGATTAGATCTGAAAGAAAAAGGTAAAATTAATGATAAGATTGAATCAAGTCAAAATCTTCTAATAAACCTAAAGAAGTTGGACAAGACAAGGAAGTTGAAATTTTGGATGAACTAAAGGAAGTGGAATCTCCTAAGGAAACCAAGTATGAATATTAAGGTAAGTGTTTTTCATGTAATGAAATAGGTCATATGAAAAGGGATTGTACAAATAAGTCATTTAATCATGTTAAGGACTTTTATTATTATAATTATCATGGTATGGGTCATAAAGAAATTGATTGTATAAAACCTAAGTATGATAATGTAGAAGGAATAGTAGAATGTCTAGAAATACTAACCCTACAAATAGAAGAAGATCTAATGAAAGGACATCGAGAGAAGGAAGACCTTATGAAGACAGAAGACAGATCATATGTTATAACAACTTTGAACACATTTCTTAGAATTGTCATGCACCTGATGATCAATAGAATCTTAAAAGCAGAGCAATAATATGTTAGTTATGCAATAACTTCAAACACACAACAAAGTATTGCATAATGGATAGAAACTTTGGAGAAAGAAAATTTGGGAACAAAAGGAATGATGGATATAATTTCAAAAATGACAAAAGGAACCATGAAAGGAACTCTATAACTAATAGAGATAGTGAGGAACAAAGAAACATAGTCAATGAACTTCAAGAAGAACTCAATGAGGTATTTGTAAAAGGATTAGACATCTAAAAAAAAGCTAAATGATGATGAGATAGGAAGATTGAAGTTAGTTATCGAGTTTGATTCTACTAAGTTGAATTAAGCTTGTTTATAGCACTAGAATTTGAGAACTTCATTCTCAGATCAAATTAGAGGTAGCGAAGTTGGAAAAAGGTGTATCTAGTTAAGTTGAGATGGTACCTAAGTTCACTTGTAATTTGGAGCTTGCCTAAACAAGTTATGAAGGAATTAAGAGTTACCAATATCACAAAAAAGTTAATTCTATAGAAGAAGATGAAAACTATGCTTTTGCAGAGAATTTCATGAAGTGAAGTCTTGAGGACCTTTGTCATGATTATAGGAGGCTATAGTAAACCTTGCGTAGTATCGAAAGATCAATTAGATAATCTTGAGTAGTTAATTGATTACATAATGTAATTGATAGCTTTTTCATGTTTGCAATGTATGTAATTAATGCAAGTTCAACTTAATGGAAAAATGGAGTATAAAATTTATTTTCACTTGACTACAAATACATCCGAAGTGAAGAGCACTCAAAAATGACCTGTTAAGGTGATTTTGAAGAAAAACCTCTTTTCAAAAAAGGTATTTATTGTTTTTCTAAAAAATTATTTGGTAGAAGTTCATATTTGATAGAATTATGGATATGTCAATAGTGCACAATGTTGAGAACAAGGACAAACCTAAGTTGAAGGTTGTTTCTATGAAACCCATAGAAGGAAACCCTAACTCAGTGTTATCCATTACTCCAAATAATGTAGTATATTTGGAAGATGTAGGAAGTTATCTTAATAGTAAATTTGAATCTATTGGGAGTGAATACATGAAAAAGGATATAGAATTAGTTTTCAATCATGATATGATTGTGAAGCTCAGACTTGAACATTTGAAGGAACTAGACCGGTTCAAATATCATTTATACCTTGAATTGGGCATAGATGAGTAGACACAAATCATATTAAGTAGGATACATGATGCAAAAATATGGATGCAAGATAGTGTAATTGATGTTTTTGTGGACCTTATTCATGAGGTAATTGTTCTTAGTAAACAAGGCAGTGTACCTACAGGTGAGAACATGATTAAGAAGAAAGTTGAGAGTTATATCAAAGCAATATATAATGGAAAGGCCATGGTGGTCAACACCATTAAGCAAGAAAATGTAAGATTGTTGAGTAGAATAATTACCTACTCTGTATGTACAAGCCCAAAGATTGATGAATTATCAGTTGGATTCATCTATGGAACATATAAGATATGTGTAGAGAAGGAACAAGTTAACCTCAGTGAAATTCTAATAATGCAATTACTTGAGAATCTAGAAAAGATCAAAATGACTAAGAATAGTGTGTTTAGATTTTCGTCACTAATCAATCACATATTCTTTCACATGCTTAAAATATTTCCATATTTATTAGTCACAGATATAATGAGCAGTGATAGATGTGCAATAGAGAAGACACAGAAGTATGCAGAAGACATCCTACAGACAAGATATTGGATAGTGGGAACTTGATAATGAACACATTTCAGAATGAAATGAGACAAAGATTTAGAATTGCACCTGCTATTGTAGAAAGTTTTAAAGAAGACATTTGCATTATGGTTTATACAAATTATACTTATATTAAAGCAATGGAACCTTGGGAAACATTTCTTGATCCCTTGGGTTATGAATTGAATGATGATATAGGAGTTGGTTATATTGATTTATTGTTGAAATTAGAGAAGGATAAAGTAGTATATAGATTTGGAACCTATGATGAGATTACTTAGTTAGCTCATCAGGCATCCTTGGAGAAAGCATCTCAAAAGAAGATAGAGTCTATTATGAAGAAAGCTTTATTAGAGGCCAATATGACTGAAAGTGAATTTGAGGTAGTCAGGCAAACCATGAAACAAGGAATACTAAAGGTGCAACCTTTGTTAGTATCTATTGTAGAGACATCTTCAAAATAAAGCATTTTGTATGCAACAGTGTTAGATGTGCAACCTAGTGAGCCAAAGAGAAAATCTGAAATATTGGTGGAAGCAGTGACCACAAAGACAAAAAGGGTCAAGCAACAAGCCATTGGACTAGGCAAGAGGAAAAAGATATTATTGACAATTTTTGAATATAGCGATGAAGAAGAACAAGAACAAGAAGTCAAGCAAGTAGAAAAGTTAACAACATCAAAGCAATCAGTAAGAAAATCTCGGCAACCCTGGAAGCCAAAGGTAGAAAAGATTAGCTATTACTATTGAAGGTAACTTTGTTTAGATGAACAAATTTTATGATTTGTATAACAATTTTGAAAAAGATCAGATTGATATCTTTACTGTGAGATACATCATAGCATATAATCTAAAATTGAAGGATATTGAGGGCATAGTAAATCAAAAAGTCTATGATAGACTTATTAAGAAGAAGGCACCTGCAAGAGAAGAAGATTTAGAACTTTGAAAGTCTACGCTAAGAACTATTTACAAGACTAATGATGAAGAAGAGATTAAGAGATTGTTGAATAATCTTGCACCTTACTTGAGAAATAAAGTAAGACCATTTTTTTTTATGGTCGGTGAGAAAGATAAATTAAGAAGTGAGACTGCAACAAAAATAAGTTAGATGTTGATAGAAACTAAGGCATCATCTCCACCAACACCTAGAACCTTGGAAGTGTCAGTGAGCAGTGACACTATGCAGATAGATCAGAACAATGTTACCATTAACATTGTTGATACTAATCCATTTGAAGGTTCTAAATTTAATGAGCCTAATACCAAGGATATTGAAGATAAACTAAGATAAATTGAAGAGGAAAAAAGGTTACTTGAAGAAGAAAAGAAGAAAGTAGAAGAGGCCAAGTAGAAATTGCTTGAGGATGAGAAGAAAAGAAAGGAAGAGGAAGACAAGAAAAGAATAGCAAAAGAAAAAATAAGAAAGAAAACAAAGGAAGAGAAGAGAGAAAATGCAAGAAAGGAAAATGAAAAGAAAGAAGAAGAAGAGAGAAGTGTAAAAGAGGCAGCCAAGAAGCAAAGGGAGGATGAGACTAAACCTTCTAGTTCATCTACTTTGCTTTCACTTGCTAGCTTAGCAATTGATGATGATGATCAAACTAATTTGATCTCATCCTCATCAAAGCTTATTCAATAGAATAGAATAGTGAAGAGCATGCAGAAAACCCTGATAGAGGTTACTGACAGAATACATAGTACTCTGGTAATACAACACATAGAAGTAGATTCAACACACAGGGCATAGGTAGTGACAAAATCATTTGATGAAGAATTTAATAACTTGTTGAATGTTATATAAGAAAAGACACATATTTAACATGATGCAAACTTGTTTAGCACTGTTTTCCAAAATATTAAGAATGATTTGGTAAGTATTGATACTTGTATCAAGGAACTTTGAAAGTGTTAATAGGATGGGAAGATATTGTATATTTAGTGTACTTTATCATATAAACTGACTAAAGATATTGAAAATCATATTGGAGGTAAGATGAGTGAGCTAGAAGCTCTATCTAGCCAAACTCAGCATCTATCTTGTAAAGTTGATGATTTTGAAGGACAAGTGGCTAGTATTCACAAAGATATTAGGAAACTAGAACTTCAGAAGGAATAAATTTTGAAGAGGATATCAGATTTTAGAGAGTCTATTACTCTAAAAGTATCTTTTATAGAGAAACAGTTGGAGGAATGTCTCAAGGCCAAGGACACCTATTCTAACTTTTTGTACTTAGACCTGAATGCAATTGAGATTGCATCATATGCTTTATGTGCAATTCTCACCTTTGCTAAACTAGCCAAGAAGACATGGACAAAAGGTATGGATAATATTAAGGAAAATTTTGATGATTGCATGAATATTCTACTAGCTTAAGGTAGAAGGACAATATTTTTGACAATAGATGGACAATTTTGGACAGATTTTGAAATTTTGACCTTTGTCATTGATGTCAAATGGGGAAAAGTACACATGAGAATTGTTAAGGGGAGAAGTACATTTAAGGGGAGAGATACAATAGGTAAAAAGGATTGTAAAGTTTAATGTAAGGGGGAGCATATGTAAAGATGGACAAATTATAATAGATGTAGTGTGAATATATTTTTATTAATGTTTTTTTTAGCTTAGCCAATTTTCCCTATTGTGTTGCCATCAATTGCAAAGGGGGAGATTGTTGAGAATTGGCTAATGGAGATATGTAATTGTTTTAATTTATGACAACACATGATGTATGTGCTTATAGGAAACCTCAAAAATAAGGATACTTAGCGTTTCGTAATCATAAAATTGTCTAAGAATGAATTTTGGTATACAACAGTGTATTGTTTTGTTTATAACTTGTTGCTGATGTCATATTATGATTAGTAAAGTTAGATGGAGATAGTATATATGTTGGTGATGATGTGTATAACCTTGAAAGTCAAAACAAATTTTATGTAAAAGAGATATTCATATTTTAGCAAAATAAGATAGTAGAATTGAAGGAAAGGATTATTTTATTTACAAAATAATTACATTTCCAATTAGGGCTGACATCCTAGATGTTTACTCTAAGTTGGAAAAATGTACTATGATCTTAGCCGACCTAGCAAAAATTTGTGTAGAGGCATGCTATTTATGCAAAGGACAACTTGCAATGAGAATTGGTGATTATATGTGCTAATTATGATGTTGAAAAATTGTATGCAAACTTTTGTAAGAGTGATATATGCGAAGTTTTGTGAAATCTATTTTGTGATCTGAGATCAAGCTAAAGATTAGAGATCAATTAAGAAAGAAGTTACAGTACCTATATTCCAGAAGTTTGATTACTTGTTTGGGCAGTGATCTCTTCTTGTAATTGGGAGTGCATGTTTGGGCAGTAGGCTGATCTTGCATCTATTTTACTACAACTCCTATTAGAGTTGACACAACTCCTAATAGGGTTGGAATCTCTTAACATGGATTCAAAATCTCTTAATAGGAACTCCTTATACTGAATTTTCTCATTGACTCCTAACAGGGTTCATCCTATAACAAGGAATTTATATATCAATGTATTATCTAGTGGATATCATTGCCATTGGGGTTTTCCCTTGGCCAAGGTTTCCCTAGTTAACAAAATATGGTGTTATGAGTTATCTTTATGCATTATTACTATTACTATTTAGCATTACTTTATTACTTTGTTATGTATAGTTTAAAGTAAGAAATAATATCCAGTTGGTGACTAAAGTTTGTAGATTATTGATTCAGCCCCCTCTTAGTAATCCCTATTTCTAATAGTATCATCCCCCACCATATTTCGTATTTGGATTCTTCCTTCCTTCCACACACTCCTCCAAGTATCATCGAAGCACAACCAAGTATGGAGGCTACTCATGAGATAACTTCTGATTAAATCAATACAGAAGAATTATTAGTATTTGAATTTTCATTGGATAGACCTCTAAATGAATGTACTAATGATATTAATCCTTATGAAGATTATAAAAACATTATTCCTTATGAAGATCATAACTTTGACGAGCAATTTACTTCCTGGCCCTCTCTCCCACCATCTCCATGTTTAGAATACTCTCTAGATAACTCTTTTGTTCACTTCTCTACTACGGATCAATCTCAATTCTCTTTCTCCACATCCTTATATCTAGCATAAAAACCTTTTGTCCCTCTAGCACCCAATAAATGTGGTAGAAAGGAAAAAATTGATAAAGCTTCTCAACTAGCCCCAACAACACCTTCTACTATTCTATGCATCAAGAAGAGAAGGAAGAAGCTTCTTAAAATTTATAGTATCTTAGAATAGTTGGAGGGAAAAGATTCATCTGATCCTTCTAGTAGCACGTGTATGAGGAGTGTTGCACACACTTCTCAGGGACTATGAAGCTCATTTCTTAGAATGTCAGAGGCATCAATTGTTGGAAATCTAGTTGAAACGATCATTGTTAAAAAATGAAGAAGATTAATTGCAAAGAGGGAGACTGTTGATGAAGAATGTTTTCAATCATTGTTTTGTCACTGCTATCAAACTTGCTATTTGTTGGAATGAAAATTTCTTATAAGATCCAAATACTATCACTTAGTTGATTGATGAAGAGGATTTAATCAACAAGATTAAACAAAAGCACCTAAGGGAAAGGTTAAGTTATGGTTTTGTAATGAAGTGCAAGGATCAGTTAAGATAATGGTAAAATGATATATTGAAAATATACTTGAAGATATAGAGGTTGGCCACACACTGAAACACTGGAGGAGTAATTTGTAACAAAGTTGTTTGCAAAGCTTAACTAAGTTCTTTAGTGAGTGCCAAGCAAGCTAGTTCATGCTGAGCAGATTTTTAGTTAGTGCCAAGAAAATGTAGAATCTAGTGTGTGCCAAGTGATGCAGAAGGAATTGAGAAAAGTTTAGGTGTTGAGCATCAAAAAAGCTTAATGGATGTTATAAGTGAATCCATAGTAGGTGCCAAGCATAAGTAAAATGTAGTTAGTGTCGAGTAACACAGTATGTGCCGAGCATTAGAATTTCAATAGTGCTAAGCTGCTACATTATGTGAGAAGTCAAAGATTCACCAAATTTGAGCCGACAAGGTTGTTACCTTAAATTTTGTAAACTAGATGGAGGATAAGGATGATGAGCTAGAGGCAACATTTTTTAGATGAACCATTTTTAGGAAAATTCAAGAGGATTCTTAATGATGTTTCTAGAAGGAATGAGATGTGGGTTACATTCATTGAATCCTACCTAATCCATTCAAATTAAATTAAAAGAGGCAAGAATCAAGTGGGAAAAGCATTGTCTAGACTTCTACTTAAGCAGTAATAGGCCAAGAAGCAAGAGTTGTTGGGGTGCCAAAATGTGAAGCTGCTAAAGGATGTTAAGTAGAAGGTGAAGGAAGAACAAAGCACAGAGACTCTACTTTGATAAAATGGTCATTTAGGAGATTGCACTAGTACATCGAGCATGAAGACTCAAGGAGACAAAGCTTGAAAGAAGAACAAGCTGTTAGAGCTGCAGAGACTAAAAGCTAGGCAAATTGTGAAGAGCTGAATAGAGATTTGAAATTTGCAAGTTAAGTTGTGAGTTGTATCAGGTCAAAAGCCCTTATTATTACTCTCTAACAATTGTGTCAGCTAGGGTAAAATCCTATGAACTTAGGTTGGTTTAAAAACCATTTGTAAATCCTTTAATAGGGTGGCATTCTAAGTGAATGTTCTAAAGTACTCTAATCAGGCCCACTTCTAACAGGGTGGTTAAATCCTCTAACCAAGTCACATTTAACAGTGTGTTGTAGCCTTAAACAAGGCAGGCCTTTCACATGACATCACTTTAGAAGAGTGTGAATTGAGTAGCATGATACTGGTGGTTTTTTCCAAATTGGGTTTCCATGTAAATCACTGTGTTATGTGTTGATCTTTCATGTGTTATGCTTGCATGTTGATTTACTATAACTTTCTAAGTAGGAAAGCTTAAGCTTGGATGCATGAACAATTTAATAGGCTCACTTTACTTGATGAAAAAGTTTTAATTGGACATTTGGACCCTAAATAACTGATTCATCCCACCCTCTCAGTTATTCTAAAGCATTTCTAACATCAAGCCTTTGACAAAAGGGCTTTGCATCAAAAGACAAATTGATACAAGCAAGGTAGAAATCCTCCTCCTATAGGAAACAAATCCTTCTACTTAGTCCTCTCAAGATATTTTTTCTAAATGGAAAAATTGGCAATTCTTCTCATCATCTACTCAAGGTCTTTTCGAGGGTTTGAAAATTCTATGGAATCCAAAGACATCACAAATCACTCACATTCAATCACACTTTCATTACCAATTGGTACAAGTCTCCTTGTTTGACCTTCAATTCACATTTTATAACATTTATGGTCCTATGTCCAATGAAGCTAAAGAAAAATTGTTGGATGCCATAGCTATTTTGGTAAATAGAATTCACATTCAAAATTATATTCTTGGTGGTGAATTCAATGCTATCCTCTCCCTAGTAGAGAAGCAAGGAGGCATCTCTTCCCCCAAGAAATGATGAATGACTTTTCATTCTTTATTCAGGATAATTCTTTAGTTGATATTCATCCCTCAAATGGTTGCTTCACATGGATTAATAGAAGGAAAGGTTTTCATGAAATTGCTAAAAGATTGGATCGTTTCCTGATTTCTAGTTCCTGGGCAACTTATAATATTTAGTTTCAATCTCACATTCTTCATTTCGTATCATCAGATCACTATCCAATCTCATTGGTCTTTTCAACTTCAAACACCAAAGTGAATGAAGGTTCTTCATTTAAGATTGAGAAAATGTAGTTTAGACACCCATTTTCTTCAAATACTTAAACAATGGTGGGTCTTAGCTCCATTTTCCAAAGATAACCATATGTATCAATTCCAAATGAAATGAAACATATTAAAAAGAGCATAATGATTTGGAATTGGGATGTGTTTAATAACATATTTCACCAAAAAAATGAGATCCACTCATTTACCATCCAACATGGGATGCCCTCACAAATGTATGAATGACTAAAAAAATTGTAACAAGATTGGGAAGAGCTTAAAAAACAAGAGGAAATATATTGGCAATAAAAGTCAAAAGAGACATGGCTTAAGAATGGGGACATAAACACATCCTTCTTCCATAATGTAGCAAAAATTAATAAGGCAACTAATACCATCTTCTCTATCCACCATGCTAACACAGGGCACCTCATATCAAATTCTGAGGAAATAAAGCAAGAAGGCCTAAGATTCTTCACAAGTCTTTTAGCACCACACCTACCAGCCCCTCTAGGAAACTCTAATTCTGACATTCTAAAACAATCCCATCTCTTATTACTCTTGAGGATAATATGCAGCTCATGAATCCATTCACCATTGCAAAAATAAAAGATGTGGTCTTCTCCCTCTCATTAGACAAAGCACCTAGACTAGATGGATTTACAGTGATGTTTTTTCAAAAGGCATGAGATATAATAAACATTGATCTCCTACTAGCTATGGAGGAATTGAGGAAGAATGGTGCTATGCTTAGTCATTTTAATGCTACTGATATTGCTTTAATTAAGAAGGTTAACCAACCTAACTCTTTTTTAGATTTCAAACCTATTGCCCTGTGTAACACTATCTATAAAATATTCACAAAGGCAATTTACCTCAAGATGCAACCATTAATTCCTAAACTCATCCTAGTCAAATAGGGTAGTTTTGTACCTAGAAGAGAAACAACCGAAGGTGCACTAGTAGCTCATGAAGTGTCACATTTAGTTAAGCAACATAAAATTCTAGCCTGTATGGTGAAACTAGATATGATGAAGGCCTATGAAAAGCTAAACTGGCACTTCCTTCACAATGTTCTCTTGGCTTTCGATTTTGCCAAAAATGGTGCAAGTGGATCATGCAATGCATTAGAGGGGCCACTTTCTCCATCCTCATCAATGGATCACCGGTGGGTCACATCAATAGCACACACGGTGTTAGACAAGGTGATCCACTCTCTCCTTTTTGTTCATCATTATGGTAGAAGCATTAAGTAGATCAAAGTCACAGGCTCATGATCATGGTTTGTGGAAAGGAATCACTATCTCTAACTCTCCCATTTCAATTACACACTCACTATTTGCAGATGATACACTATTATTTGGGTTGGCTACTATAACATAAATCACACAGATGAAGAAGGTCCTCAAAGGTTATGAAACAAATTCTAGGGAAAAAATCAATCTTCTCAAGTCATCTTTCTTTATATTCAATGTGAAAACTTTAAAAAAAAAAAAGATTGCCTCTATTCTGGGCTTCTAGGAAGCTACTCTACCCAATACATACTTGGGAATCCCCCTCTTTATGGGAAGTAACAAAAGTAAATTCTAGAATTCTATTGTTGACAAAGTTAAGGAAAAAAATACCTCATGGAAAGCTTATTTTTTATCCCTTTTAGGCATATTACTTTTGGTAAAATCCTGCCTTGCAACAATTCCAAGTTATGTCATCTCAGCCCTCAAAGCCCCTACTGCTATCATCAAACAACTTTATAAGATAATCTCCAACTTCATTTAGATAGACAACATGCCAAGCAAGAAAAGGATTTGTTTGGTCTCATTTAAAAAAAGATGCTAGGTAAATTGTTTGGTGGTGTGGAAGTCCATGATCTTACCTTTAGAAATCAATCTTTTGGTGCAAAAATTGTATGCCAGATGTACACATGCCCCTTATCCCTTGGGTCAGAATAATGCAAGCCAAATATCTAGATTCTCCCAGTAATACATGGATCTTTACTATGCAAAATCCTCCTTCTGGTTTAGTGATATGGAATTTCATGCTCCACTTAAGGCAGATTATCACTTCCTACATTACGTGGGAAGTCCATAATGGTGAGGAAGTCAATTTTTGGTTGGATTCTTGGT
Source organism: Cupressus sempervirens (assembly GCA_028749045.1). NCBI lineage: Eukaryota > Viridiplantae > Streptophyta > Pinopsida > Cupressales > Cupressaceae > Cupressus > Cupressus sempervirens. The sequence continues at coordinate 726,170,034 of CM053792.1, forward strand.
CTAGATTTCCTCCTTTGGTGTCTATCCAGGAGCTTAGGGTAATTGCAGCTTTGGTATCTTCAATTTGGGGCACAAAACTCGTGCACTACATTGACACGATTCAAATTGGCACTAATAAAGTCATATGGAAAAACTTTTCTAATCTCCCTATTCCTCTTCCTCACCAACATTTATTATATGATATCCTACAAAGCAGACACATTTTCATCTCAAACAACCCAGATGAAATTAAATGGACCCCATCAAATACTAGGCATTATTTAGTCAAGCAAGGATATGTAGCACTCTCAACAATCCAAAATGATATAGTTGGCTATAGACCCTTCATTTTATGTTGGACTCAACTCATTCCACCTAGAGTTGGATGCTTCTTATGGTTGGCCTTGTAGAAGGGAGCATTGACAAGTGACTATCTTGTGAGACTTAATATCTCTAATCCATTTTTTTGTGTTTTTTGCAAAAATTATGTAGAAGAGTCAGACCACATATTCCTTGACTAGAATTTTGCTCAAGTCTATTGGTGTTTTATCCGTGCAAAGCTTAACTTGAGTTTACCCCTTCTAAAGCATCTTTGGACCTGCTACAATCTTGGCCCTTACTATACCAATCTTCCCTTTTTGGCTCTTTGTGGATTGTAATTCCAAGGATAGTTGTTTGGGCAATATAGTGGGAGGAAAACCAAAGGATTTTTTTGACAAAAGGTATCCACCAAACTAGCTTTCCTTGCAAGAATAAAATACTGTATTTCAAAATCTATGAATGCACTAGTACTAAAGAAAAACTCCTTATTGGCCATCTTCTCACTTTGGGATGGAGAGGTGCTTAAGAACTGGAAATAGATCAATCTTCCTCCTCTTGGAACCTTTACCTTTGTTGCTCATCAACGAATCAATAGAAAGAAAATTTGTTGTCATATACCCCATGCCTCCTACCACAAGTTAAACTTTGATGGTGCATCACATGGCAATCCAGGAGTGTGAGGGGTAGGATTTGCAATTAGGGATCACAATGGCTTCTTTCTATTCAGGGTTCTTTGATTCCTCTTCATCCCACGACAAACAATATAGTAGAAGCACTTACCCTATTATATGGTCTTCAAGTAATTTTATCCCATGGCATATTGAAGGTACTCATTGAAGGAGATTCATCGATCATCATCCAAGCAATGAAGACTAGGAAATCCACAAATTGGAGACTCCGCTATATTGTGATGCAGGTGTGGAAGATATTACCAAAACTTGAAGATACTTATATTGTCCATACATATTAGGAGGGCAACTTGTTGGCCAATGTGTTTGCCAACCTAGCATGTGACGGGACCAACTTAGTAGTTAACAAGATGTCACCAACTTTAGATTTCCAAATCATAAAAAATACGATGGCTAAAAATCGTTCCAACTCTCAGATCAGAATGGATATTTCTTTGTGTGTTTCATCTAGTTCTGTTCTTTGTTATTCTCTTCTGCCTTTAACAAACTTTGTATACTTTTACCCTATTTAAATATATATAGAATTATGCCTTTTGTTTAAAAATAAATAAAATCTTCCCTTGAAAGAACTAGCCATGTAAATGAACCAACACGTGGAGGCACCATGTTTGACTAGCAAAATTTATCTGGCTGATGAGGAATAAAGTTCTTATCTCTGTGAAGAATAGTCTGATAACCCAATTTCACTAAATACCTACCATTCAGAGATGGGAGCCAAGTAATATTATCTTGCTGATCAGGTAGAAATACTAGTGTTTGATTAAGGATATTCCGTAACAAAGCAATTTTCTCAATGGAAATGGGGAGACACGAAATATATTTCCACCATACTTTAGCTGATTTAATATCCACTTAATCTATGTAATGATCAAGTTTTATGCACCATGAATCTGAAGCAACCTGATATACGCCTTTAAGAGCATCTACTGAGCAAATCGGTTGGAATCCATTCCAAGAGCCTAACAAAAAAATTAATATTATAACCTTTATGAACAATCTAAGAGATATATTGGGTGATAATATGTCATGACCCCATAATAAATTCCATATTTCTGAACCAAAGGCTGGGTCAGCGATATTGAATATTCTACCATGCTCCACAAAGTCCAAATATTTGGCTCTCGTTCATATATTCCATAATGAATTTGGCCTGTCATATAATTGTCAAACTAATTTGGCACCAAAATCCAAATCACATTTTGTCAAATACAAAAAATTCGTCCCACCATAAAATTTATCTTCTATCATATAACAAATAGAGACCAAATTAATGTATCTGTTCTCATCTAGACTCCATACAAAATTTATGAAAATCTTGTCAATTTGTTTAATGATAGAATGTGATTTTTTGAGGACAACAATAAAGTAGTTCGGAATAGCTGCTAAAAAAGATGTAATCAATGTTAAGTAACCAACAAAACAGAGCCACCTAACTTTCTGACTAGCAATTTTTGCCTCAAAATGATCTACAATACTCGGCCAATATTGGGCTTTAATAGTATCCATAAAAAGAGGTATACCAAAATAAGAGCTAGGTAGTTGTGCTTCTTGGAAGCATAGAATACTAATGCGTTTAGTCTTCAAAAGTTGATCAATATTGAAAATGATAACACAAGATTTAGAAAAGTTAACTTTTTGATTTGAGATCAGCTGATTGTCCTGTAACACTTTCTTCAAGATGATTAATTTCTTCCAGACGGGCTTGACAAATAAGGAGAGATGTCATTAGCGAAAAGAGAATGAGTGGAGGAGAATTCAGTGTTGGGAATAATAATGCCTTTCCATAAACTAGCATCCTGATATGCAGTAAATGAACAACTTAAAGTTTCTACCATATTAATAAAGAGAAAAGGAAACAAGAGATCTCCTTGACGAATGCCTTGAGATCCATTAAATGGAGTTGTATAAGAACCATTCATGGATACTTGGAGTTTAGCACCTTTGACACAACACAAAACCCATTTACACAATTTCTCAGAAAATCCAAATCTACTTAACACTCTGAAGAGGAAAGATCACTTATCTTTGTGGTAAGCTTTCATTATATCCAACTTAATGATGTTGAATATTGAAGGCCAACAGTCACGTGAAGTATTTTCCCTCCTTTCTATTGTGTCTCTTTAAGTGATCACTTGTGATCTATAAATGCTAATGGCATGAATTGTAAATTCATTCTATTTTCTCATCAATATAATTCCTCTGCTCTCAGTGTGAACGTAGCTACGATTTATGGTGAACCATGATAAACGTCTATGTTTATGCATCTTGTTGTTTTGTATTTTTCTTTTGCATTCTTTATTAATTTACAATTGGTATCAGAGCTTGCAATTGATTTCGATGATCAAATTTCGATGTCATGGAAGAATCAAGAGTGCAAAAATTCTTGGGAAAGAATTTCAGTTTGTGGAAGGTACAAATGTGATCATTATTGGTCAAGCATGATCTTGCAATAGCAATTGAACATAAAGCAAAGAAACCTACCACTATGACATATGAGACTTGGACTAAAAATAATGAGAAAGCAATGGTAGAGATTTTTCTCTCATTGTTTGAGAATGTGTTGTTCAATGTGAACAATGAAAAGACAACAAAGGAGGTATGGGACACGCTCCATAGTATGTACCAAACAACATCTGGTGGAAACAAATTTTTTATAATGGAGAAGCTTTAGAAGTTTAAGATGAAGGATGGAACATTGATGTCGAATCACATAAATGAGTTAAATACTCTTTTATGTCAAGCACACTCCATTGGTATGCCTCAAGATGACAAAAATAAGGTGGTTATCTTATTATGTTCCTTACTGAATAGCTGGGATGGTGTGGTAACAGCAGTCAACACTTCCGTTATCGAAAAAAATAAGCTAGTCTACGATGAGGTGGCTTCTACATTGCTTAGTGAAGACATGAGGAAAACTAATAAAGAGTCTTCATTTGGCAATGCGCTAACGATGGTTAGTATAGAAAATAGAGGAAGAACTCAACATAGAAGTAGAAATAACAACAATCAAAGGTCACAATCAGCTAGAAGATCGTAGTCCCAGGGTAGACAAAGTGGTTGTTGGTTTTGCGGAAAGGCTAGTCATGTTAAAAAGGACTACAAAAAATATAAAAGAGCTCAAGAAAAGGTTTTGGGTAGTGGAGCAAAAACCATTCATGATCATGGTGATGGTGTATTAGCTCTTGCAACAAGTGAAATGACATCAAATTCATGGATAATTGAATCCTAGACTTCATTTCATGCATCTTCTTGCAGTGAAGCCTTCATAAACTACAAGGAAGGTAAATTTGGGAATGTTTATTTGGGTGATAACAAAGCTTGTGAAATTGTAGAAAAGGGTGATATTTTATTATCAATAAAAGGAGGCGCTCAATTATTGCTTTAAGATGTTAGGCATGTTCCCAAATTGAAAAGAAATTTGATTTCCATCAGTTAGTTATATGCTCAAGGTTTTCTTACACTCCTCACAAACACATGGAAAATTACTAAGGGTTCCATGATTATTGCCAAAGGGGATAAAGTTGGCAACCTATATGTTATAGAAACTAATGATGAGGTGGGAGCTGCGATGACTATTGGAGACAGTGATGCTGCACTTTGGCATCAAAGATTAGGCCGCATGAGCAAAAAGGGGTTAGAGGTTATGCTTAATTGAGATCAACTTCCAAGTCTCAAATCAGCAGATTTAGAATTCTATGAGCATTGTCTTCATGGAAAACAAAAATGTGTCAACTTTTTGAAGCATAGTCATGAAAAGAAGAGAACACCATTGGAGTTAGTGCACTCGAATGTCTTCGGTCCAACAGAGTTAACCTCTCATGGAGGCGCAAATTTCTTTGTTTCATTTCTTGATGATTGTACTAGAAAGGTTTGGGTCTATATGATGTCTAGAAAGTTTGAAGTTTTTCTCAAAATTAAATTTTTTTAAAGCTCTTGTTGAAAACCAAAGCAGGCACAAAATCAAATGTTTAAAATTAGATAATGGAGGTGAATTTTGTTTGTTGTAGTTTGATAACTTTTGTGCAGATCAATGTGACGTCCCCACTCTAACATATAATTTAAATAATAAATAAGTATTATATATAAAGTAATGTTAATAATAATATTAAAGTAATAATATTTTATAAGTAATATTATATAATAATATTATCGCATTATAATAACAATATGGAAGTATGAAATTGGTTAAATGATAATCTAATATGATAATGATATTATTATTATAATGATTAAGATATGATATAGAAACACTATTAATATAAAGTATTATAATACAATTATATATATATATATATATATATATATATATATATATATATATATATATATATATATATATATATATATATATATATAATTGATATATTATTAAGATAATGTATAGTTATTAATATAGTATACATTATGATATTAATTAATTAAAAATATATAACTAATTATATTATCATTAATATATAATTAATATTAAAAGAACATGACTCTTTGACATGCACGTATATATATATATATATAGAGTATCAAATGTTGAGAGGGGTATGATACGAGTTATTATCAAATATATATAATTCAAGAGGAAATTACCTAATGTCTTCAAAGTGGACATTACAAGTGGTATCAAAGCATGTTCTTGCCAGCCTGAGGGAAAAGAAATATAAGGTTGAACAAATAATGAGGATTATAAATATAAATTGAACCTGGAATTCTCCATAGTTCATGCACTTCTAACCATATGCGAATCTGAAAGAAAATGAAATCATTCTCATATCAGACGTTGGTATGGCATACAGAACAATGGTATAAAATAATGATTATATTTTGAATATGGTTAAATTTTTTGGTTTTCCTAAGGGAAACCTAGTTGTGCCTATTTTTTCTTCTTGGCTCAATGTGATGATATTTTGGTCATTTTGGTTTGGAAAACTTGTGAAGTTTTGTGCCATGTTCGCATTTGTAGACAAATCGAGAGAGATTTGATATGATACATAATTGCTACAATATTGAATCATGTTGCAAACCATATCATTGATCTCTTAATGTATGTATTCTGTGCAGTTGTGTGAATTTTTTTTACTAAGTGTGATTGAACTTATGCAAGGCAATAAGTCTATTCTAGATGATGATACAATCTATTTGGAATTATTTCAATCCTTTCTATTCGATGTGAAGTTTCTAAACCCTATTGTGTGCCTTGGTGAGATGGTATGGGGCTAGTATGCTTTTTGTAATTGATGATTAAATGCTAGTTAAGGTGCATGTGCACAATAGAGACAAATTAATTAATAATGGTTGAAGTACCAAAGAACTGGCTGTACTATCTTATGTTACTCAACAAAGAGAGAGGTCTCCTTGAAATCAATCTCGATGTTTTATAAATCCTCTATTTGACACTCCCCAAAAAATTAAAGCCTAAATTCTAAACCCTAGTAATGAAACTGATAAAATCTTACTGCAAACACCGTGAAATTAGCATTAGATTCGACAGGGTAACACACATTTAACATTCTTGAGATAGTTTCAATAGAGTAATCTCCATTGTAAGATGCAAGCAAAAGCTAAAACGTTTTCTGTTCAACTTCTATTTTTGTAAGAATTAAGGAAATTGTAAGTGATGTACCTATTGTGAGAAATATAAATTAAAATTTAAACTCACAACTGCAACCCTAATCCTAAAAAGTTTTCTCGACACTCATAATTGCCGAGTGCTAGTTTTGCTCGGCACGTGAATGTGCCGAGTGGCAGGTTGCTTGGCACTTGAAGAAAAGTGCTCGGCACAGGAAGGTGCCGATTGCCAGAAATTACTTGGCACTTGCTCGGCACTTGAAGGTGCCGAGTGACAGGCAATAGGTGCCGAGTGAACTCGGCACAAAGAGGAGCTCGACAGAAAATGTCGAGTATGCTTGGCTCACAAAGGAAATGCTCGGCAACAATAGATGCCGAGTGAGCACGGCTCCAACTAAAGTTTATAACTTAGAAAATTCCAACGTGAATGCATTCACCATTAAAACCAGAGAGCCAAAGCTTTAAAATTTCAACCAAACTTATCAAATGCAATGAATAGAAGATGAAGAACAATGGATTAAGTATGCTGCTTACTTTCTATTCAATCTTGCATTAAACTATTACAAAATTTGGGAGCATTCGGCTTCAACGAGAAAACCCTAAAATAACCCTAAATTGATAATACTTCAAACTTTAATAAACCTTTAAACCTACAACTCTAATGGCTGCATACAATGGTGCCTGGAGAAATTACTACTTCAATAGGACAAATCCAAACAACAAACTTACAGAGTGAACAATGAACCACGTGCAACTGCAGGCACAAACTTCCTTCCTTCTTCCTTCTTAGCTCAGCTCTACAACTTCTCTCTGATCTGCTTGATCTACACTAAATTCTACCAAATGAATGTAGAAACATTCCTTTTGTCATATTCTTCCTTTCCCTCTCAACGTTCAAATTTCAAACTCTCACCTACCAAAAATGAATGCCTACCATTCATGGATGCCCGTGGTGACCTGACAGGGTAGATGGGTGTGGGGCTCGAGGACAACCTGCAGGCATTGACGTTTAATTTCCACCACTCCTCCTTTTTCTTGAGCCAAATGAATAAGGATAACAACTAATCCAAATCAACTACACCAAGACACTCTCTTAGGTGTACAAAAGATCCAATGCCTAATGGCTTTGTGAAAATGTCTGCTAGCTGCTGCTCAGACTTGTAAAAATTCATTTTGATATCCCCATTCTCCACCAACTCTCTGATGAAGTGATATCTGATCTCAATATGCTTGCTTCTCCCATGGAAGATTGGATTCTTGGACAATGCAATTGATGAGATGTTGTCACAATAAATTGTGGTTCCATCCTCTTGCCTTTCATTCAAATCTATCAAGATCCTCCTTAGCCATATTGCTTGACATGCTGCTACATTTGTTGCTATGTATTCAGCCTCTGCTGTAGATTGAGCAACAATACGTTACTTCTTGGATGCCCATGAAATTGCACCCGATCCCATATGAAACATGTATCCGGAAGTGCTCTTCCTATCATCTAAACTTCCAGCCCAATCATTATCAGTATAACCTACCAACTTGAAATCATCATTTGCAGTATACAAAATACCAAATCCCTTGGTACCTTTCATATACCTTAGGATCCTCTTTCCCGCTTGCCAATGGGAATCCTTTGGTGTTTCCATAAATTTGGAAATCAGACTTACTGCATGCATTAGGTCTGGCTGAGTTGCTTTCAAATACATTAGACTTCCAACCATACTCTTGTATAATGTTGGATCCACTCTCTTGCTAGAGTCTTCCTTGCTCAACTTTAGACCTATTGTTGTTGGTGTGGGGGCTGCCTTACTATTCTGCATTTTAAATCTCTCCAAGATCTGCCCTGCATATTTTTCTTGAGAGATGAAAATGCCATCATGCATTTGTTTTACTTCTATGCCTAGAAAGTACTTCAAGAGACTTAAGTCTGTCATTTCAAATTCACTTTTCATGGCCTCTTTGAAGTCACCAATTAGAGCCTTGTCATTTTCAGTAAAAATCAAGTCATCTACATACAAGACAACAATCAATACATTACCATATGCTGCCTTGATGTAAAGAGTAGGCTCACGATTGCTTTTGCTAAAGCTATTACTCATCAAATATGAGTCAATCCTACTCTACCATGCCTATGGAGCTTGCTTGAGCTCATAAAGAGCTCTCTTCAATCTATATACTTTTTTCTCTTCACTGCAACTTCATAACCAGGTGGCTGCTCCACATATACTTCTTCTTTCAATACACCATTAAGGAAGGCAGACTTCACATCCATTTGAAATACCTTCCACTTGTGCTGAGCTGCAATTGCTATGATAGCATGCACGGTTTCCATTCTTGCAACTGGGGCATAGGTCTCATCATAATCTCTCCCATACTACTGCTTGTAGCCCTTGACTACCAGCCTTGCCTTATGCCTATCAATCTTGCCTTTAGCATTGCATTTGGTTTATAGACCCATTTTACTCCAATCACTTGCTTCTTTGGAGGCAATTCAGTTAGCTCCCATGACTCATTCCTTTCTATGGCATTTATTTCCTCATCCATGGCCTTACACCATTTCTTCTCCTTAATAGCTTCCTCAAAATATACTGGATCACTATGAGAAAATAATGCAAAATTAACACTCTCATCATAATCTTCATACCTTTCATCTTGGTATATCTCCCTAAGACTCTTGGTCTTTCTTGGTAATAGGGAGGAGAGTGTCAGATTAGAATCTTCATTGCTGCTACATTGCTGAGTAGCTCAATCTTCATTAGTGCTCGACACTGACACTCGGTCATGCCTAGAGGAGCTCGGCACTATCTGAACTTGCTTGCCTTTTCTTCTATTTGCTCCTTCTTCTTGCTGTTCATCAACATCTTCTTCACTCATAATTGGAACTTTACTAGAAGTGCTTGGTGACTCATCAATTGAACCATACCAAGACTGATTTTCAAGAAATTCCACATCTCTTGAAATCATCATCTTGTTGTTCAATGGGTCATACAATCTGTATGCCTTTGATTCTGGGCTGTACCCTATGAAAATGCATTTCACACCTTTATCATCAAATTTTTGCCTTTGCTCTTTAGGCACATGTGCATATGCTACACATCCAAACACCCTTAAGTGTTCAACTGTCCATCTTCTTCATGACCATGTTTCCATTGGAATTCTGTCATGAACAACCTTTGTAGGAAACCTATTAATTAGGTAAACTGTTGTTGCCATAGCCTCTCCCCAAAATTCAGTTGGGAGACCTTTCTCTTTCATCATGCTCCTTGCCATTTCAACAATGGTCCTATTCTTTCCTTTAGCCACTCCATTCTACTGTGGTGTATAGCTGGCTGTGAGCTCTTTCTTTATGCCATGTTTCCTGCAAAAGTTTACAAAAGAATTGGAGGTATACTCCCCTCATCTATCTGATCTTAGGACCTTGATATAATGTCCACATTCTCTTTCAACCTGAGCTTTAAATTCTACAAATTTATCAAATGCTTCAGATTTATTCTTTAAGAAATACACCCATGTCCTACGACTGAAATCATCAATGAATGTCATGAAATAAGTACTCCCCCCAATGGAAGTAACTTGCATAGGACTGACTAGGTCAGTATGCACTAACTCTAATAGATATCTAGCCCTCCTAGAATTTCCAGAATTAAAGGGAAGCCTATGTTCAAAATACAAGCCTCACATTTGTCACATGAATTTCCTATTCGTGGCAAACCATCTATCATTCTTTTGTTTGACAATAAATTTACACTAGCATAGCCAAGATGACCATACCTGAGGTGCCATAGCCGTGAGGGGTCTTCAATCACACTCCTTAGAGCTGATTGTGTGTGAGGTGCAGCACAAACTTGAGATGAGAAACATGTCTCAATCCTCAAGGGAAACATTCTGTTCTTGGTCATTTGAACTGCTGCAAGTAAATTATTGCTCCCATCTTTTTCATGAATGACACACATGTCATTCTCCATCAACACTTTGTATCTATTTTGAATGAGCTGACCAATGCTCATCAAATTGTGCTTCATACCAGGGGCGAAATACACATTTTGTATTTCCCTTTTCTCACCTTTCTTGGTGCGGACCATAATAGATCCTTTGCCCACAATTGGTAGGGTTCCATTGTTACCCATTTAAATTTTTGATTTGAAACTCTTGTCAATGAATGAAAACAAGGTTTCATTACCACTCATGTGGTTGATACATCCACTATCGAGGTACCAAACCTCAGGGCTTCCTTCTTCACCAACATTACACATGATGAAGGCAACAACATTGGGTCCACTTCCCATGTTCACATCAGCCACATTTGCTTGTCCTGACTGATCATTCTACTTCTTCCAGCATTCATTTGCATAATGCCCATATTTATGATAGTAGTAGCATTCTACATTACTCTTATTTGAGTTGTAGTTTTTCTTACCTCCTCTTGAAGTATTGTGTGAGCTACTTGCTCCATCCACTCTTCCTGAGCTTTCTGCTGCAACATTTCTTTGTCCTCCATTTCCTCGGCCTCTACCTCTGGAGTTCCTGCTTGAGCCATTTCTTCCTCTCCCCCTTCCTCTTGGATTTGACTGAGCCTTGAATGCTTGCTCTTGGGTAGAAGAAGATGTGGATCTATTGATCCTATACTCATGGGTTTGAAGAGAACCCATCAACTCATCCATTGTCAAAGTAGTGAGGTCTTTTGCCTCTTCTATGGTCATGACCAAATGGTCATATTTATGAGGTAAAATCCTCAATATCTTTTCCAGTATCCTCTGCTCTTGATAGTCTTCTCCATTTGACTTCAATTGGTTAATCACATTGGAGGTTCTTGAACTGAAGTCTGCAATTGATTCATTCTCCTTCATTTGAAGGTTGTCAAATTCCCTCCTTATATTTTGTAGCTTTACTATATAGAATTTATCAGTCCCCTCTAAGTCTGTCTCAAGGATATCCCATGCTTCCTTTTCATAATTTGCTATTGCAATCTTTGGGAATACTGTCTCTGTCATTGCTACTTCAATAAGACTTAATGCCTTTGCATCTTTCCTCCTTGACTCTTTCAAATGAGTCTTCTGTGCATTTGTGAGAGTAGCATACTGAGTTGGATTAGTCACATCATTGAATCCATTGACCACAAACTCCCACAAATCATTTGCAACCATTATGGTTTTCATCTTCTTTGCAAATGTATCATAATTTTGTCCATTAAATGATGGTGGCTGCTGCCATATCTTTCCTGCATCTCCTGCCATGATAAATATCCCAAGAAAAACAAATGCCCTAACTCACTTTGGATGTGGGGCCTCAAAGCTCTGATACCATGTGAGAAATATAAATTAAAATTTAAACTCACAACTGCAACCCTAACCCTAAAAAGTTTGCTCGGCACTCACAATTTCTGAGTGCTAGTTTTGCTCGGCACATGAATGTGCCGAGTGGCAGGTTGCTCGGCACTTGAAGAAAAGTGCTCGATACAGGAAGGTGCCGAGTGCTAGAAATTACTCAGCACTTGAAGGTGCCGAGTGACAAGCAATAGGTGCTGAGTGAACTTGGCACAAAGAGGAGCTCGACAGCAAATGCCGAGTATGCTCAGTTCACAAAGGAAATGCTCGACAACAATAGATGCCGAGTGAACACGGCTCCAACTAAAGTTTATAACTTAGAAAATTCCAATGTGAATGCATTCACCATTAAAACCAGAGAGCCAAAGCTTTAACCTTTCAACCAAACTTGTCAAATGCAATGAATAGAAGATGAAGAACAATGGATTAAGTATGCTACTTTCTTTCTATTCAATTTTGCATTAAACTATTACAAAATCTGGGAGCATTCGACTTCAACCAGAAAACTCTAAAATAACCCTAAATTGATAATACTTCAAACTTTAATAAACCTTTAAACCTGCAACTCTAATGGCTGCATATAATGGTGCTTGGAGCAATTACTGCTTCAACAAGACAAATCCAAACAACAAACGTACAGAGTGAACAACAAACCATGTGCAACTGCAGGGACAAACTTCCTTCCTTCTTCCTTCTTTGCTCAGCTCTGCAACTTCTCTCTAATCTGCTTGATCTACACTGAATTCTACCAAATGAATGTAGAAACATTCCTTTTGTCATATTCTTCCTTTCCCTCTCAACGTTCAAATTTCAAACTCTCACCTACCAAAAATGAATGCCTGCCGTTCATGGATGCCTGCGGTGACTTGACAGGGTAGATGGGTGTGGGGCTCGAGGACAACCTGTAGGTGTTGACGTTTAATTTCCAACACCTATATACAATCCCCCACATGAACTGGGTTTGAGAAGAAATGAGAACTATTTTATTATACGACAAAGTGTAGTGTTAATATGGTGATTGCTGTTGTCTTGGAATTCATGATGAGTAGGGTAGTTTTACATTTACAACAAAAAGGACTCTTCTTCCCCTGAGTAAGGAGGTGATAATAAATTGATCCCATTTGAAACCCCCTTCTGTTCATTGGATACCTTCATGACCTTATTCTCTTATTGTTAAATCAAGGATCGCTTGGTCCCTTCCACTTTCAGAGATCTGGATGCTTAATTTCAATGTTATGTCCTATGGGAATCCTTGGTTCCTTTACCGTAAGGTGTATTATTTGGGATGCCAATGGCTACCTTATCAGAGCCACCTTGAAGAAGCTTCCTCTATGGACAAATATGAAGCTAAGGTGAAAATACTTCTTGGTATACAACTACTAAATCTTGCCTGTCCAATAGTGTAGTAATTGAGCGTGGCTCAATGGTTATCATTCAATGTTTCATAAAATGGTTATTGTTGAGTTGGAGGTTGCAAGAATTTCTATAATAATTGATAGCCATCTTGATACTCTTGAGGAATTATTTGTCTTTCATTGTCCTATAGAAGGCCATAAATTGCAAAACTTTACAAGATTTTCTTTTTCCCAAAAGGAGGATTATCTAGATGCTATTCAAGAAATTCCTTGGTTGGATTTTATGAAGAGTGACTGGGCACAATGTGAATACAAACCTAAAGAGTACCTCGAATTTTATAAGCAATGCACTCATATAGATGTGTTAATAATGGGTGTGCCAAATTGATTTAGGGAGTTGCATGGTGTAGTATCTATCACAGTTCAATAATTGAGATGGATGAATATGCTAAGGATAGAAGGTGATAAGTCATAAAAAATACCTATATTGGACAATGAACCACATGTGTATTGTCCAAGAATTTGAAAAAAGAGAGAACGTCAGCACTGATATTTAGGGACATCAAAATAAAATTAAAAAAATGACGTTATATAGTGCAAGGGAAAATGGAGAGCGCTAATAAGTATATACAAAGTTATAACGAAATTACTATACAATGATCTTATCAAGCTTCGAGGAGGAGGATAAGTAATAAAATAGTAAAGTCTACAATGACTTGAATAATTTTCGAGCACATTTCTCTAAATAGAGATAAGTTCTATTTCCTTAAGTTATTTTATATTGAATATAAATATCTTTACTTAGTTAGAAGATATTGTAATCTTAAGTTAGAGTTACTATTAAATTTTCAATCTTATTTAACAACATTAAATAACCAAATCAATAATACAACTTTTGCAAATTGTGTTATTGAGCAGATCTTGGTTGAAAGGAGTCATCTTGCCATCAAAATTGAAGGATGACAAGATCCAATCTTAAGGCAAAGAGGAAGAATAGAATATTGAGATAGAAAGGATATAAAGTGGTGAATCAAATTACCTCCTAAGTAGACCACCTTGATGGATGTCAAAGGCTGCCATCAAGGCCAAGAAGGCCAAAGTTCTACTCTTGGGCTTAGGTAGGATATTTAAGAAGAATAAGATTGCCTCCTAAGTAGGCCACCTTGATGGATGTCAATGGCTGCCATCAAGGTCAAGAGGGCCAAAGTTCCGCTCTTGGGCTTAGGTAGGAAGAATAAGATTACCCTCTAAGTAGAACACCTTGATGGATGTCAAAGGCTGCCATCAAGGCTAGGCGGGCCAAAGTTTCACTCCTGGGCTTAGATTGGTTAAAGTTAAGACTTGACATTATGTCAACTTAATTTAGTTAAGAATCTGCCAAGTAGACCACCCTAATGGATGTCAAAGGCTACCATCAAGGCCAAGAGGGCCAAAGTTTTTCTCTTGGGCTTGGCAGGAAATTGGTTCAGAAATAATTCATGATGACTAATCTTTTCTTTGAAGCTATTATACACATGTACATGCTAATAATTATTTGTGTTGTAGGATCTATGATCAAAAAGAATACTGGGGAAGTATATTATATAAATTATTCCCCTTGCTCTACTTCATTGTGAAAAATAATGTATGATGTGTTTGCATCATGTTTGCTCCGTATCTTCATCTATTTGCATTCTGTCTGCTTCATGTTTTCATCTATCTACACCGTGTATACTTTGTGTTTTTATTCATGTATATTTCATAAATCTCTCTTGTCTTTTGAATGCAAATATGTTTTGTTTATGTATGAAAGATTTTGCTTGAGGGCAAGAAAATTCAAGAGGGGATGACTGTGATGTCCCCACTCTAACATATAATTTAAATAATAAATAAGTATTATATATAAAGTAATGTTAATAATAATATTAAATTAATAATATTTTATAAGTAATATTATATAATAATATTATCACATTGTAATAAGAATATGGAAGTATGAAATTGGTTAAATGATAATCTAATATAATAATGATATTATTATTATAATGATTAAGATATGATATAGAAACACAATTAATATAAAGTATTATAATACAATAATATATATATAATTGATATATTATTAAGATAATGTATAGTTATTAATATAGTATACATTATGATATTACTTAATTTAACTAATCTTATTCATGTAAATATATAACTAATTATATTATTATTAATATATAATTAATATTAAAAGGACACGACTCTTTGAAATGCACGCATATATATATATATATATATATATATATATATATATATATATATAGTATCAAATGTTGAGAGGGGTATGATATGAGTTATTATCAAATATATATAATTCAAGAGGAAATTATCTAATGTCCTGAAAGGGGACATTACAATCAAGGTATTTGACAAGTGAAAGTTGTTCCATTCATCCCTCAAGAAAATGGGGTAGTGGAAAGACTAAAGCAAACTATACTTGAGAAAGTTTGATGTATGATATCTAATGCTAGTTTAGGCAAAGAATTCAGGGCAAAGGCTTGCGATACAATAGTGTACTTGATTAATTGAAGTTCTTCATCTTGTTTGGACTGTGGAATTCTAGAAGAAGAATGGTTGGGTAGAAGGATTTCCTACTCACATCTTCGAGTGTATGGGTGTCATGCATTTGTTCATGTTCCTAAAGAAAAAAGGAGCAAGCTGGATTTAAAATCATAGTAGTGTATCTTAATGGGCTATGGTGAAGATCAATTTGGATTTTGGTTATGGGATCCTGTTGCAAAGAAGATTGTATGGAGTAGACATGTGGTATTTAATGATACGAAGTTTCTGGCTCTTCAATCAACACCACAGGAGAGTTGTTGAAGATTTTATTCCTATGTCCTTTTTAAATGAGAATAATTCCTCATTAAATCCATAGTGGCAGCCTATGGTGTCTACTCCTACCTTTTTTTTGGCACCAATTCCTGCTCTATCTTCATCCTTTGTCTCTAATAGCATGGATCTTTATCATGCTAATCAATAGTTTGGCGAACTGTTTGATGGAACCTCACTACCACAAAACAATACTTCTTCATACAGTAAATAGTTTTATGATGGTTCCAATAGCATTACATTGGATGTAAATCATGATGTAATAAACTCGTTTAGGTCCAAGACATGGGATGAAAAAGTTGGCAATAAGAAGGCCAGTCATAGCTTTAATCATACCCAACATCAGGCAGAGACACAACATACTCAAGACTGTAATTCTTTAATGGAATGCAAGACTTCATGAGCCAACAAAGCACCATTGAGAGTCTATCCCAATAAAAAATCCACATTCTTTGGGAGAAATAATTTTATGGTTTAAGAGTTGAAGCCTTAGATAGATAATTTACACAAAGAGATAGGTCTAAAATCTGCAAGAGGCTAAAGAGTTAGCTATAGGGATCAAGACAATATTAGTAGCATTAAAATGAGAAAGAATTGTTCCACTCTTCCTAGATTTTTAAAGAGCAAGCAATTGATCAAAACCAAGAAAGTACCAAGTTTTTTGAAAAAAGAGTCTCATAAAACTGTCTATCATTGTCAATACAGATACTCAAGTCGACACTGTATTTTATCGGCTTATTTTATTGCTCAATCAACTCTAGCATCACTTGGCATAAAATTCAAGTTCATTAATCTTATACTCTTTTTCTCAATCAATCCTATCCATTTGTCCATTCTTTGATCACTTCTTCTAGACTTCAATACAACTATCTTCTCCACTTAAGTTATGATTTAAACAATCACTATATATTGTCAAAATCTAAGTAATCAAGTGCCCATTGTAGTTTCTCATAACTCAACCTTTCCTCTAGGTCCTTTTGTCATGTTGTTCTTCTCATATTCTCTTCATCAATCATTTTGATATGACACTCTACTCAGATGGAAATTACCAACATAAAAATTATCTCAATTATAGTTTCCAATAATGGTCAACATCTATCTCACTATTAAATAAGTATACCACTATAGCCTTTTCATAGCATAAGCTTTGATCCAAAATATCGTCTAGATTTTCTGACTAATCTCCAATTTCTAGAAGAGCAAGACTTTTATCTAACAATTCCACTATGTATACTTCTTGTGATTGTTTCTCCTTAACATTGTTAGACATAGGGTTTTGTCTGCCCTCATAATTCCACGAACTCAACAAAACACCTTTCTTACAATCCTTCAAGGGCAAGGGAGATGAAAGTGAGGATTATAAAGACAAAAATGAATCTTTCCTATCAGAGCAAGACTTTTGCATTAATTGTTGTTGCTGATTTGAAGTTGAAATTACCTTACTAGTATGGGTTTTAGATAATGGGTATTCACCAAAACCCTTGAACCACATAATTTAAATAGGAGAAAACAAATTACTCTTAATTTATGGAGGTGGAGAACTAATATGTTTATGGATAAATAGAATAAGAAAAAACATAAGAATTTTGAATGAAAATTTTAAAAAGGATTTACTATCTAATTGAGTCCTGTCATTAGATCGATGAACCTCCATTATCTTTGACTCATTATCCCTATTCCTTGGAGATGAACTATGTAAAGGAATTTTCTCCCTAATAGTGCGTAAATCAAAAGTTAACAACCCAATTGGGATTTGACCCTTAGTTGGAACAATAATACAACAAAATCTTCACCATCACACTATATAGTAAACAAATTTTAATGGTGAATAAGGAATAAATTATTGAACATATAAAGACAGATCAAATCTTGTTTTATGGCTCTAATTTCAAAAGACAGATTCATACCAACATTGTTCTTCAACTCAAGCTTAAATAATTATAGGTGTGAATAAATAAAATGTAAATCTGAATGTGAATCAAATATTTTTATAATTTTTTTTGTGAAGGGTGTCCCAAGAAATTGTGCAACATTATATATGTGGATACACTTCCCCATTAACATAAGCCATTATTAAAGTCAAAGATCTTATATTTTTTATAGCCAAATCTATTTCTCCTTAGTATTAGTTTGTTTTGCAACCTGATTATTTCCATCACACAACATAAATTGTTAAAGATAACTATATTTTCTATATTTCTTTGTAACTCTATCCAATTACATTTTCCAAATAATGTTTACCCAATCAATGAAATAATAGATTGCATTGTGAATCCAAAACATAAAATATAGTGTAGATAGATTGCAAATCTAAACAATTTCTAAAAATCTCCAGTACCAAAATTTACAAAGAAATCAAGTTGCATAAATATTTATAAAAAATAAATTGAGTTCCCCTAGATAATTCGTTTTCTTGTGAAACTGCTCCATAATTTACAAGCTTCATGCCTAGATTTATTGCAATTCTATAATTCCACTATTGGTCCAAAATTGAAAAAGAAAATATATATTTCAAAACTTTAAAGTATTCATTGTTTCTAGTGAATTATTTCTTCAAGAGTAGTAAGTCAAATTTATAAAAGAGTAATAGGCAAGAGCATACAACACAATGGTAACTTGTGAGCCTCTCATGTGAGAGGTCTTAGGTTGACATTTTCTTAACAATTAAATATAATTATTTACAAAAAAAAAATAAAAAAATCTAGGCTTCAGTCGTTTACCAATCTAATAAAAAATTATAAAAGAGTAATCAATAATAGTTATAACTTACTATCCAAAACTTAAAAATTTATAAAAGAGTAATCAATAATAGTTATAACTTACTATCCAAAACTTCCCAAATAGAAAACTAATAGAAAACCTAAAATAAATAAACTAATGTAAAAAGCACTGATTTAATACTTAGCATGGAGAAATTCAAAAGATTAAGTTTTTAACAAATTCCATCTAGAATGCTAGTACGATACTAACTTGATTGGACTTATAGAAGTAACCATTGGTACATAGAAGTAGGATTCATTGTTAAAGACCATAAAGGATATTTTCTTTGGACTACTAGAAATAAAAAAAGTTTAAAATAGAAAATAATAATGAAGTGAAAGCTCAAGTCATTCCACTTAAATTCAAAATTGCAAGCGATAATAGTTATTTTATAAATGTTGCAACAACTATATAATGGATAATATTTTTTTATATAGATACATTAACAATTGTGGTAATCAAAATGTTGTTGTATTATAAATTCAACATCAACCTATATATGTTATGTTAATCTATATATTTTGACTCAAAAAAATATAATGTGTGTTTGAAGTATGGGTATTTGCATTTACATTACAATACCCAAATAATTCATTATTCATCCTAAGAAAAAATAGATACTCAGATAATATGAAAAACCATGATAAAATAACATATCACCTTCTATCTAATATGAGTATGACACTCTTATATTTTTCAATATTTTTAATGACTATAAAGACTATTAAAATATAGGATTTCGTATGAATGAAGCTAATCTATATTTTTTTCATGTGCAATAGTAAAGATAAATCTAGATGATTGAAATAACAATCCAATTAATCTATATATGAACTCCATAATGACAATGATCAATACAAGTGATGTACATAAGGGTATGATCAATTAATACATCTTTTATTCATGTTTTCAATAACCTAAAAGACATCTTTTGAAAGTTAATGTGTGTAAATAAGAGAAATTATATGCATTTTTACTTAGGTTATTGACTTTTAAAGTTAATTTTGAACTAATGGATTATTGTTGATATTTGGTTAATAAATATATGTTTTACTTCAATCAATGTGAATTGGATTATGTAAATCGATGCTAATTTTATACATTTTACCATTTGTAAGATGTTGATAGATTTTAAGGCAAGATTTTTGGGGAAAGATCAAACTATATACACCAAGAGATCTAGTCAATTGAAGAATTGCATGACAGAATTGAATAAAAGAACCCTCCAACTGAAGCATGAATGTGTATTTTTATGAATGTTTGGCAAGTGTTCGATAGACTTATTTCTACAAAACAAAACTAGTAGTTCTATCTTCTTTTGTTTTAGTCAATCCATAACATGCAGATTGACTCTTTTGCTTTTTGAAATAAGGAATACTATATATTCCATTGCTACTCTATTTTTAAGAAGGATTGCTACTCTATTTTGAGTATGTGCGTTTGTAATAGTTTACTTGATAATAGGGAATTAGATGAAAGTTTGACAGTTTAGGAAGCTAGTTTAGAAAGTGTGTAAGTATTTCATAGTTGTAGGAAAAGTTTAATTTCAGACTTAGCATAGAAGCTTTGATAATGGAAGAAATTATTTTGGACCTTATTTGTGTTTTGGATGCATTAGAAATGAGACTCATTTTACTCATGGATCATAATAATAAGGTAGATTCTATCACAGTATTTTAGAAACTTTGTTATTTCTTTTGATAGAAATTATTTTCTTCTTTACAAGTATAGAGTGTGTTAAAACAAGAATACTATTTAAATGGATAATTTTCACTAGATAAAGACATGGTGAAAATTGATAAAGACTATTTAGAATTAGATTACTTTTTATAGTTGTTCAATTAAAGAATTTTCCTAATTAGTTAGCATCTTTTTTTTTTAATAAAGAAAAGTTATATTTTGAATAGATTATATAGAACCTCTACTCTTATTTTAAAATCAAGTAAGATAGTAAAGAAAAATATTAGGAATCCATTTCCAATTCTAAAATAAGAGTAAGTAATCACTTTAGAAGTCATGTGAAGAAAATTATGAATTACTCTAAATTGAGTCAGCAACACAAGTCAATCACTATTTATAGTGTAAAAACCCCTAATCATTGTGGTTTCATCGAATGGTCCTTATAGTAGAATGCCTTGTACATGCCTTGGTTGACATTTGAATGAAAAACTAAATAATGCAAATTGACAATACAATAATTTTTCACATCACACTTATTTTTCATTAGATACCTGAGGAGGTGGAAGCACAATTCACCATCCTAATTTAGAGTTGTAGGAAGGTTAACAGTCCATCTAATTTAGATTATGTAGTTAACTAGTACTCTTCTTATAGAAATGATGTAAAGGTTCATTTAACAGCTTTCTTGATTTATGAATGGTTATGTTATTTCCTTAACCTACTTTTTGATTTTATGTTTAAAAATTGAACTAAACTTTTTACTCAAACTCTTTTTTTGAGTTGCTTTTATCAATTTATAGATATTTAATTCAAAAATTGCATTTTTAAGAAATTTATCTCAATTTAATAAATTTTTAATTTCTTTTTGTCAATGTGTAATTGGAAATGATTTCAATTTAATTATTGTTCAAAAAAAAAAATTCTAGGACATTGAATAAATTATTTAATTTAGTATGATTTAATTGCCCATTAATGTCAATATTTAGGAATTAACTATTTATTATTATTATTGTAAGTTAGTGATTTGATCTAAGTTGATACTAAGATCAAAGTAAGGATAGAAATTGATGAGCCTTTTAATTAGGAATTTTGATGATTTTAGGTCAATGATCAATACTAGGGGCATCTATTTTAAAAGACTAGTTTTAGGTGGTTACATTAGCCCCTCTTTGAATTGATATGCAAGAAGAACATCTATTCAAATGAATTTTTATGTATATGTAAAGAAAAAATTGATATTAATTAGAGGAAGCTATTATGAAAAGATCATGAGAGATAAAATCATCTCCAAGCTTGATTGGACAAAGAATGATTGAGATTAATACAGATCACTAACTTTGAACTTGATTAAACAAAGGTCAACTTAGCATAAGAACTGATTATAAACTTACTTAATTGTGTGAAATTTGATTGATACAAAGAATTGACTCTAAACCTAATTGAACAAAGCTCAACTAATATGATAGATAAATATACTTTGAACTTGATTGGACATAAGTGGATTGGTAAGATGAATTGACTTCAAACTTGATTGAACAAAGATAAATTAAGACAAAAATAAACTGACTCTGAACTTGATTGAATGAAGATCAATTGATATAGAGATATTAACCAATTTTAAGATTGATTATATAAAGGTCGATTGAGATACAAATCGATTATGGACTTGATTGAGTGGAATTGAATTGAAGCTAACTTTGAACTTGATTAAAGAAATACCAATTAATATTTAGAATAATTGACTCTAAACTTGAATTAATGAAGGTCAATTTAAGATAAGGAATTGATCTTGCACTTTATAGAACAAAGGTCAATTAATCAAAAGAAGTGCTTGTGACCTTGATTGAACAAAATTTGATTTATGAATTAAATTAACTTTGAACTTCATTGAAAAATATCAATTCAAGACAAAGATCAGAACATTTAGTTTGATGCAGGTTATGATGAAATTTACATGCCCCTAGTCATAAAATTGCCCCTGTAAATGAGGACATTTTGTTTTAAACATAGGTTGATAGTTATGATAGATTGATGTTGTGTTTAGCTTGCTCCCCCCGGAGAAAAATCAAAAGATGATACATAGATTGGTAATTTGATGTAGCTTGATAAACCAATAAGATTGAAAAATGGTGGGAAATGATATAATGTTGATTAGGTTTGATTTACAGAAGATCAAGAGCATTTTTTTGCATCTCTTTGAGATCTTATTAATAAAGTTTGACCTTGGTTGATTGAAGTTGAATATTTGTGGTGATATTTGATAATTTGATGAAAATGAGTTTTAATTATATTTCAGGGTTTGTTTTGTTTCATTGCAATTCATGTACAAGAAATAGATTGCATTAGTTCCACAAAATTTAAATTTTGGTTTTGAGCTATTTAATAATATTAGGTTTTTATTTAGATCATGAAAATACATTTACGGTTAGAAAATTAGGTAAGGGGTGATTTTCATGCCAATTTCAACACTTTTAAAAAATAGGTAGAAACCTATATAAGTCTTTAGAGTTTCATTTTGAATTCATTTGATATATTTAACTTTTGATATTTCTTCTCTAAACCAAAGCGATGGTCCCCATTTACACTCAAATATTCAAGCTTTAGAAGTTCCAGATTGCACCTATAGATTACCCACCCTTAGTAAGGCTTCAAATACAATGCTATTCATATAGAATTATTTTAATTTAGTAAGAATTTTTTTTTTTGTTACGTCTTATTTTCCATAATTTTTCTTTCAGGCACTACAAGTCTGTTTTCTCTTCTTGCATGGTGAGTAATCTCATGCTAGGATTCTTTAGAAAAATAATTTATCACATCAGAAACCCTTATTTCAAACCCCACGATCCCATCTTGTCATTTAAGATTCTCTATAATAGTTCACTTAGTCGGGTCACATAGTGGAAATACTTACCTAATAGAGAGTATTCACATTGGAACACATTTCTTCTCACCAAAGAATTATTGAAGTTTTTCACCTTTTCATTCTGTCGCATTGAAATACTGAGATAAATTCCTAGGTTTACCTTTGAATTTGTCAATTTTGATTTTGCAGATGCCTTTGTCATTCAGTTTAAGACCTGTGTATATGTTTGTTGTATAGTTTTTTCATTGTACAGATAGCTTTTATAAATCAATTACTAATACTTATTTCATTTTCATTCTTTGTAGGTTAATCTCCCAGATGTTTCCTAATGTTCCACATAGCCACCCATATAGGGGCTTATCAGATAGGTATCTAATATTGAGGTAGTACATAGATATTCTTGGATTATCCCATCTTCATAAGGTACCTATCATTTAGATGAATTACAACCCTCTGACTACACTGGTGGAGAATCTCCATAGCAAGACTGTAAACTTTTAATATGAGGTCTTCTTATTGGTGTAAATCTCAATTTCAATGTATCTTGATAATGCAGAATTTGAGTTACAGTGGTACTGTTTATACTCTAGTTGATTGTAGAATGAGATAATGTATTCGAAGGAAGAAAACTGAATATAACTGAAACTGATATATATAATAATCTGCGATGAGAGAGTATGGTTGCCATTGTGATTGATTTGCTCTCCATCACAGACTATCATATATATATATATATGTGCGTAGGAGGCAGTGAACTGTCACAATGATCAGTCATAACCCGCCGAGTCACGATGGTTGGAAACAATAGCAAATGCTGATTAGTTGCGATGGTTATAAACAATTGCAAATGCCGATAGCAAAACCATTAGTTAAGATGGTTAATATGTGAGCTAATAATCATCTGCCTGTCTTACGTGAATACAATGAGCAGCCGGCAGTAAGAGTTTAAACAAACTATTCAATCTAATATTACATTATTAGATTCTTAATATAATTTTATGTCTATATGTATATGTATACTATTATATATATGTATATATATATATATATATAATGAGGATATATATGTGTGTGTATATATGTATAATTAATGAATCTATTATGTAATATAAAACTTGAATATAGATCTATAGACACAAAAATATAGATACAATTTCACACAAGCTAACATTCTTAACACTCCCTCTTTAGCAAGGGAAATTGAAATAAGTTTATCTTTACACAATAAGGTGTAATCATCATTATGTTTAAACTAAGAGAGAAGAAAAAAAACACAATGGATTTTCATGGTGTCCTGCAAGATCACCCAAAGACCCATGAAGGTTATCAATGTGTCCGGCAAAATCTGACTCAAAAAACAAGGATAACCCTAACTTCAAAATAATGGGTTTTCATGGTGTCTGGCAAGATCCGGCCCAAAGAACCATGAAAGTTATCAATGTGTCCAGCAAAATCCAGCCCAAAGAACAAGGATAACATTAAATTTAACCATTGTTTGAAGATAGATCAACTAAAATAAAGTCATCACTTTATAATAGGATCAGATCACATGAAAGGTCGTCAACTTTCACAAGAAAAGTCGTCACTTTTCACAATACAAGCTTGCAAGAAAAAAATAATAATTTGTATTCATGAATATTAGATAATAAATGTATTTACAATAATGTCATACCAAGTTTTTTTTCTCAGAAGTACACAATTTTCAACTTCGCAAGAGGTTTGGTAAAATTATCAACATTCTATTCATTTGTCCTATATCTCTACTGACCATGTCTCTTATGTGGTGATAGGGAGTCTTGATATGCTTTGATTGATTGTGGAAAACTAGATTTTTTGATGGTTTGATACAACTTTGATTATCACAATGAATCACTTTTGGTTTTAGAGGTTTTCCAAATAGCCCAAATAGTAGTTTCCTTAACCAAACTACTTCATGTGCTCCCATGGAAGTAGCTACATAC
Source organism: Cupressus sempervirens (assembly GCA_028749045.1). Classification (NCBI taxonomy): domain Eukaryota; kingdom Viridiplantae; phylum Streptophyta; class Pinopsida; order Cupressales; family Cupressaceae; genus Cupressus; species Cupressus sempervirens. The sequence goes on from CM053792.1 coordinate 726,195,378, forward strand.
TCAGCTTCAGTAGAACTCAAGGCAACAACTGGTTGTTTTCTGCTGAACCAAGATATCATTGCTGACCCAAGACTAAAGCAACAACCTGTAGTGCTTTTGTGGTTAGAGGAGCAACCTACCCAATTTGAGTCAGTATATCCTTCTAGATCTATCTCAACATTTTCATACTTTAATCCAAAACCAATAGATCCTCGTAAATATCTTAATATATGTTTTGCAGCCATAAGATGAATATTCTTAGTTTACACATAAAATGACTAAGGACATTTGTAGCATAACATATTTCGGGTCTGGTATTTACAAGATACATAAGAGATCCAATCATTTGTTTGAAGAGAGTAGGATCAATGTCCTCAGATTTTGATGCTTTTTCTTTTAGCTTGTGTAAGTTTGTTTCCATCGAAGTAGATAAGGGCTTACTACCCATCATTCCAAATCTAGACAGAATATCTTGAGTTTACTTTCCTTGATGTAAGAAAATTTAGTCTTTCTTCTGATTTACTTTTAATCCCAAGAAGTAGTGTAGTAACCCTAAATCTTTCATTTCAAATTCGGCTATCAAATCTTGTTTATATTTTTCAATTAATTTATCACCACCTATGATTAGCAAGTCATCAATATATAGAACAAGCATTAACATCTCATCATTTGAGGTTTTGAAGTATATGTTTGAGTCATCTTCATTTTTTGAGTATTCAAGTTTAGATAGATAGTTGTCTATCCTTTCATACCAAGCTCGAGTAGCATATTTGAGACCATAGAGTGCTTTCTTGAGTTTACATACATACAATTTTTTATCTTTTATGGTGAACCCTTCAGGTTGTTCTATGTAGACTTCTTCATTAATCACCCCATTTAGGAATGCAATTTTTACATCCATTTGATGAATCTTCCATCCTTTTGATTCTGTAATTGCAATAATTGTTCTTACAAAAGTGTAACAAGCTATTGGAGAAAAGGTTTCTTTATAGTCAATGTCAATTTTTTGAGAAAATCCTCGACCAACAAATCTAGCTTTGTGTTTTTCAATACTTCCACTAGTGGCATATTTGATTTTGTATAACCATTTTGAAGATACAATTGTTTTTTCTTTAGGCCTAGTTACAATATCTCAAACATCGTTCTGAATTATGGAATTGTATTCATCTACCATGGCATCTTTCCACTCTTGTGACTTTAGGGCTTCTTCAGCTGTTGATGGTTCAATTTTGTTTAGCTCAGTTATAAGAGCAGTGTAACATGATTGATTTTCAGTTCTCTTATTTTCTTTTGAGATCTCATCTGGTTCCATATTGTTTTCTTAAAGCATCTTCCTTTCTCATAATGGTCTTTTTTTCCCATTAGTTATATCTGGTTCTTCATATGTGTGCTTCCTTTGATTTTCAATTTGTTTAATTTTCTCATCATCTGAGATTGGTTCATCTTCTATGCCGATTGAAAGTTTTAAAGCAGAGTCCTCTTCAAAAATTACATCTCTACTTATTTCAACTAATCTTTGTCTAGGAATATAAATTCTATAACCCTTGGAATTTTCACTATATCCTATAAATATACCTCTCTTCTCAGAAGGTTCAAGTTTAGTCCTCTTTTCTTTGGGTATGTGTATATAGAATGGATATCCGAATATTCTAAGATGACTTAGATCTAGTTTGGTCCCTGAGAAGACTTCTTCAGGTGTGGTATTCTTTAGAATTGAATGTGGACATCTATTTTGAATGTACAGTCTTATAGGCTTCTGCCCAAAATGAAGCATGCATGTTTTGATCATGTAACATAGCTTTTGTAGCTTCAATGATGGTTCTATTTTCTCTTTCTATGATTCCATTTTGTTGAGGATTATAAGGTACTATATACCCCCTCTTAATCCCAATAGAATTACAAAAACTTTTAAAGATATTAGATGTATATTCTCCTCCATTGTCTGATCTTAATGTTTTAATCCTTTTACTTGTCTGATTTTCCATTAATGCTCTAAAGGTTTTGAATTTTGATAGAACTTCATTTGATTCTTTGACTTTCAAGAAATAGATCCAGGTCTTTGTAGAAAAATCATCAATAAAGGATATGTAATAAAGGAAACCTTCTAGAGATGGTGTGGGCATGGGTCCACAAAGGTCTAAGTGGACTAGTTCCAAGATTGATTTTGGCTTATGTTCACTAGAGGGAAAAGGTTGTTTTATGATTTTCCCTAGTGCACACCCTTTGCAAGTTCTTATATGAGATGAGTCTAGTTTAGGAGTACCAGAAGTGATCTTATCTAAATTAGGAAGTGAACTAAGCCCAATGTGCCCAAGTCGTCTATGCCATAATTCATTAACATTTGATGTTTCAAGACTAAGGGCTAGTGTTTGAATATTGCTTAATCTATATAATTTTCCAAATCTAGACCCTATGATAATAACACTTTTCATATTTGAGTTATTAGGCCATTATAGTACTTTGTCTTTGTTGAAGGTGACATGATATCCATCATCGGTTAGACTTGAGATAGAAATTAGGTTTCTTTTTATGCCTGGTACAAACAAGACATCTTTAAGATTAAGTGTAGTTCCATCTTTAAATTTTATAGAATAGGTTCCCATACCTTTTATAGAATAGGTAGAGTTGTCTCCAATTGTAACTCCTTCAGTGATATAGGTTCCAAATGTATCAAACATATCTCTGAATCCAAAGATGTGACGGGATGCACCACTGTCTATGATCCAAGCTTCTTTATTTGAATTTACTTCACTTGAAAGTGCATAATAGTATGGTTGATTTTCATTTTCTTTTGTTTCAGGAAAGGAGGCTATAATTTTCTATCTCTCTCACAACAGTTTCTGAAGGTGTGTCCTATCTTCTCACACTTATAACACTTAACTTGAGAATGATCTTTATTTTTAAAATTCTTTTTATTATTATTGAATTCTCTCTTTCGTTTATTCAAGACAGTGTGAAGAGCTTGATTTTCTCCCTCTTAATTTGAAGTGATCCCTCTGGAGATTAACCTTGATTCTTTTGCTATGCATTCATTTTTCAACCGATCAAAAGTGGGAATTGAAGGTCTACTTACTACTTGTATGAATGTATCCCAAGACATTTGAAGCCCTCTTAGAGCTATTAATGAAAGTTCTTGATCTTCTATTTTGTTTCCAATGAAAGATAATTGTTTCTTCATTTCAAATTTTTTCTCAAATTAAGAGTGAATAGAATCTCCTTTTTCCATTTTAATATTTAGTAATTGAGATTTTAAGGTGATTAGTCTACCTGAGTTATTTATCTCAAA